>CM062822.1:790348-1035834 GCA_031772345.1 Himalopsyche anomala
ATATTTATTATATTTCATGCTTATTTCATGAAAATATATCTTCATATAGTATCAATTTATATATAACTATTTACTGGAATAAGGTAGTTTTTTTTTATCACTTTTCTATAAACTAAAGTTTTGTGTTATATGAATAGAACAAGTAAGTGTTCTGCCCGATTTTTACCTGGTTGTATTTATTTTCAAAACCACCAGAAATACATGTAAGTTTATTCCTAACATTAATTCATTTAGTATATTCGTGTACTAGAAAATCCTGAAGATGGCGACAGGCGAAACTCAGGTCATCAGCATCAAGATGAATGGAAGTGTACAGCATTCAGATAATTCAAATTTGATATTGAATTTCCATCAAGCACCTTCAGTCGAAATTCTAAATTAGATCATTTAGATTTATGCGTTTGCGATGTTTTGAAAGTTGAGCGTTTTAAATTTTAAAATTCATGTGAAGATCTATCAATAAAAATAACAATAATTGTTGAAAATATAACGGTTGTCTAAGGAATAGCAGTCAGAATTATATGTTTAAATTTCACGTCGTTACGGTTCACCGTTTGGGAGGAATTCTTGTGACGTAAAGATAACATGTAAATTAAAAATTACTTTGTGTTATTTCAACCTTCCTGTAATTTTGTTTCTGTTTTATTAAGCTATTGCTTATTTATTTGAAAGACAAATCGAATTGTAAAGTATAAAATACGTTGAACATAACTGATCTCTTATTTTATATTATATAAATGTCAGATATGTTATATTTATACATATAACTGCCAGTTGCTTGCTTGCTATCGATATAATACGGCACAATAAAGAAAAAATCATATTATAAAATTTCATTATATTAAAAATCCTTCAATTATTTTCAGATCGAAATGCTTGTTCGCACAAGGATAACAGTCCTGTTTTGTTTCTTATATATCAGATAATATAATTTGCTTCATACAAAACAGTTTCAACAATTTAAAATAAATTGTATGGAATCACGTAGACACTACACTAAGTTATTGTTTTTTGAGCGCCAATAGCAAAAAATAAAATCAAATGTAATGTTCGAAAACAATCCATCAATAATACACCTGCGACGCGACGCAATCTGAAAGTCATTTTCTCTCTCGCTCCGTCAGAATTGAAGATGATCTACGGTTGGAGTGATCTCTGGGTCAAGTATTCTATATAGATCATCTGAATCATTTAGTTGATTTACACTTAGTCACTGACTTGAGTCAAACTATTCACATAACAGAGTAGTCGTGATATAAATAGCCATGTAATTATTTTACGGTTCTGCAATATTCTACTAATAATCTTCACTACAAAATTACAAATATTTTTAATTGACTCAAGAAAAATAATTCAACAATTATTGTGAAGTGCTTTTACACTTGCATATGGCCTACAAATGGAAGTTTTTTCTAACAGCAATGTTTGTTAATTAGTCGCTTAACTTTTCTTTTTCAAATAGAGAAGTAGAGATAGAAAGAATGAGGCAAGACAAGACTAGCGATTGTCTAATCACTCTCGTTACACCCCATTTTTAAGGATTGGAATGGTGTGAAGGGGGAGATTTTAGACATCACAAACATCCCTGCCTTTGAACAGAAATCGATAAATCAAATGAAAACTGCTCTTTGTACTGGGATTCGAGCGGATGGGGTCCGGCATGGAAGCCAACAACGTTGACCACTGCGCCATGGAGCCACTAATTGTCAGTATTTCACTTTGATTCCATAATACTTATACATACATGAAGAATATAAAATGAGTGAATGGTATAAATGTTATGTTTGAATATTGTTTAATGAAATATAACTGCCCCTGCATATACAAGCGGTGCATTGATCCAATGCTACATTGACCGGCCGCCACTGCGTATATCGAATTAGGGTCGATTGTAAAACAAAGTATCTTCCAGCGTGTCAGATATGAGTCGATATTGTGATCAAGTTTAAGAAAAATACTTTCGTGCGTTTGATTTTATTAGTAAACGAAATGTTTACTTGACTCGACCAAGTGGAATTCAAACAAGATGTTGGCAATTTTAACATTGCCAATACGCTCATCAGTTATAATATTGCATTGTACACTGTATACCACTGTACGTTTAAATTTTATAATATGCATTACTTACAGTAATAACTTTTCAATAATTGTAAAAAAAATATCAAAATGTCATTAAATTTAGCTTCAGTCTTAATAATTCCAGCTGGTAGTCTGATTATTTAAAGTATGTTTTTCTTTGACGAGTTTTAAAACGTTTATTAAATTTTCATAACATATAACTATGGCATGTATTGATTGAATTGGCGTGTACTTGGTAGAACTCTATTATATTAGAGTTAACATTGCAACGTATTTTTAATATTATAAGTTGATTTGAAGTTATTTAGGCTTTCGCCATAGTTAGAACTATATTTAAACTTACTGACGTCTGAACTATGTTTCAAGTTCTGACGATGGCGAAAGTCGTAATAACTATCAACTCTATCAAAAAAAATGTAGAACTAAATACTTTGCTATTTTTAGCCTAGTACTATGTCATGTTTTTGTATTTTTTTTATTAATGATTCATGCAGTATAGAATTTTACATGTTCATTTATAACAAAAAGAGTTTAATTAAATATAAATATATACCGTGTTTAAATGTTCATTTTATTAGTTGAAACTGGTTGTTATAGTTTTATTTTTAAGTAAACATAAAAAAATTAAATTACTTTTATAAATGCAGGTTTTTTTATTGAATAAAAAGTTTAATATCTTTCCAACAAAGATAATGGTAAACAATACCGGTTTATTTATGTAATAAACATATATATAATATATGATTTGATGATGTATTGAAATCTGAGATTCTTAAATAATTATAACTATTAAACACAGGATGTTACGAGTATTCACCGAAATATTTGCAAGTTGTTCTATCAGTGAGAGAACACCATTTCATTATATTATAACCGTTTACCATTTGAAAAATACATTAACTGGCATTGAGTGATGTGTTCGGGTGCGCGAAGGTCTTCACATGATTGTTTTTTTTCCGTTCACTTTCTTAAAAACTTTAAAAGCTTTTAATTTGTTCTGTTTTTTTTCGTTCCCCGTCCGAGACGGAGTGGAGGAATTCTTGTTAGACTAGAGGCATTATTTTGGTGAAGGACCTGCCGCGAAGGAACTATTGACGAATTGTGCCTGTCTAGGTTTAAGTGAAAATTGACGAACGCTCTTAGTCTTCCCCGCTAAAAAGCCTGTCAAATCATTAAGCACTATTTGCTCTACCGACAATGGTATACACTTCGATATTTGTCGGCTCAATAATATTTTGTGCACAATCATAACAGCATACCTGTTGATGGATCACCGTTAAGATCTTACAATTAAAAAATGTTATTACATAATGCATAAAATAAATGATGAGAGTATTATTTGCAAGCCCGGCTTATTCCAAAATTGATGAAACGTGAACCATAAATGTAATTTGGTAATTACAAATACATTTTAAAAGTATTTTAAGATGGCTCGATAACTTACAAAATATCATTCTAAAGTAATCTAAAACTAAAAATACTTTAAAAAGGAATTTATTTTACTAAATGAAATTCAAGTTTTATTTTTAAACCATTTTAGAAGAAGCCTGGTTTGCAAGTATAAATATAAAAAAGTATAAAATAGCTTCAAATATAAATTTGCACAAACATATTTCAAATATAAAATTTATTCAGTTTAACTTTTGGTATAATTTAGAATTTTGACTGAAGGTGCTTGATGGAAATTTATGTTTATATTAGAACTATTTTCATTATGTACGTTTCCATTATATTTTTTTTAAATTTTGGTCGAACACGACCCGGGTTTCGCCTCTCGGCATCTTCCGGTGCTATCCATTGCGCGAATGCACTCGAACTGACGAGTCAGTTCGAGTGCATTCGGGTCGTGTTCGGCCAAAATTATATAAAAATTATAATGGAAACGTACATTATGAAAATAGTTCTAATTAACTTTTGGTGTTTTTTTTTCTGTTCACGGGAAACTTGAGGAGTCATCACCTGTATCTGAAATCAATTTACGTTTCAGTGATTAATCTGCTTAGTTATTTTAGCAAACGACAATTTTCAAACTCGTCACGGACGCTAAAAATAAGTGGAATTGATTTGTTGAAGGTTTATGACTATCAATATTAAGAGGACTATAAGAATGTAAATAAAACGAACGTTAAGAAGTAACTTTTAAGCCCAGTTTATTTCCGTTTAAAGCGTTTATTTACTGAAGATTGAAGGCTGATAAAAAGTGGAAACTTTATGGTTTAAATTATGAGTAAAATATCACTTTGAGTATAGTATTTTTTGTACGCGAAATTCCTAAAAAGTGTAATAATTGCTCCAAACTTCTTAGTTAAACTCCTATTTCATTAATATCAATACCATAGCGCCAATAAAAAAAGATATTTTCAATACATGTATGTAAGATAAAATTAAGCTCACAATAAAATTAAAAATCTAAAATTTTGTATTCTATGACTGCACTTAGCTTGACAGTATACTGTAAGCATCTTAGGCCACACGGATGTTTTGAAAATATATTTGGGCAAGTGGGTAAATACCCCGTCAGACACGTAATGTTCTGGGTCACTGATCCTCAGATACAAACAACATTAGAACAATGGAGAAATAAAATCATCCTGCCTATATAAGGGTCGAGAAATATTTTAACAATAGGTGTGCGCCAAAATAAATATGAGTATCAAATATTTGCCTGGCATAATAATACCTCCAAGCGGTTCACTAAAAATTTACCGACAGTCGATCGAACGAATTTTCTTTAGATGTGATCCTTGCGACTTGCTTTCCATGTTGTGGCGTTAAGTAAATTAATTTAAGCATCCTTCAATGCTTCCTGGTTGGTTTTATTGAACATCAGAATATCGCGTCGAGATTTTTTTCCCAAGACACGTCGTAATTAATTGTACTTAATAATATTTTATCAACTTTATAATAACAAGATCTAGATAACGTAAATAAATGTAAATTGATTGTTTTAGGTTAAGGATAAAACAGTTATCATTAAAAATTATCATCATATTTTTATATGATCCTTTTTCAGTGCTCATGTAATAAATGTTAAATTTACAAACTTTCAACAACGCTATATTATAAAATAAAACACTACTTTGTACAGTATTCTTCATTTATTTAATAAGATCAGAACCGCATTTTCTCATTGCAAAGATTTTAAATTCAAATATATGTTAATACAGTTATTTGTATAAAATAGAGTAAAGCTAATAAATGTGTACTTACAAACAATTAGTAATAAAATTATGGAAAAAATATAAATAATTATGAAAAAAAAAAATTCGCAATCGCATTCAAAACCAATTAGGTAAGAAAGCTCACTGACAAAAAGGTTCCGATCTTAATAAATAAATATGGAATGAGAACGGAAAATGTTATATTTCTTTATATAATGCCTTTTCACCAAGTAAGGTGAGAAGAAAATTCTTTTATTTTCTTGATCGCATTGCGTTATGAAAGGCGGCCGTGAAACAGCGACTGTACACATAACGGGTGGTGGTGAGATACTCAACAACCGGCCCTATCCCTGTCTACTATTATTATTATTTTTTTCCAAGCATACTAGTGCATGGTTCAAAATCAGTCCCGTGCAGTTCTGCTCGGGCCATGTGACGGGTAGACTCTTTTTTTCTGTCGATAGTGTTGTAGAAGGCAGCCATAAAACTTTGGCTGGATATACTCAACGGGTGGTGGTGGGAAACCAACTCGTTCCCGTCTATTGATTTTGAACTCCTATTTTGGTATTATAATTTTCTAGAGGCTTTATCCTAAAAACTGAAATGTTTCATTTGATGTTTACTCAGAATTATCAATCCGTAACTTACTAACTTCTGCCAGAACATTGATAAAATTGTCTGTTTTGAAAACTTTTCTACTCCATTGGTTGTATCACATTTAGTAATACAGCTGGTTCAATACCTTTTAATTTCATTTTTAAAAAATAATGATTTTTTTATTTCTTACATTTATATTTGGTGCACGTGATTCTTTATTAATTTAAAATCTAAGCTTTTTAATGAAAATAGTGCGTTGAAAATTTTAAACCCAGACCTCCACATAACTTTGACTTAAGCCGAAAACTTAATTAACCCGCAATGATTACTCCAACCTGATGCATGAAACTCAATTATTTATAATTATCATTGGTTCGTCACGTGAGCAGTAATCTTTCGTGTCAACTTTGAAGTGAGGCCTCTTGATTTTTGCAAGTCATTAAGTAAAACAAGAAAAGGACTCGTGGCATGAGGGGAACCCCGCCAGGCGTTAAGGACAACTCGAGGGGGAGGAGTAGGGACAGGTCGGTCTGGCTGGACCCCAGACGTACCGATATGGTGTCTATCTGACAACTCCGTGATTAATATTTTATTACTTACAATTTTTGTAACATTTATCTAACCACAACCTAATTTCACATTAGTTGTATTAATCGCTGTGCTGACTTATACAATAAATACATGAATAAAATATAAGTTATAGTTTTTGTTGTAGTGATTTAGTTGAAAGTACATACGACGATAAAGACTAGTTTTGAATAGTGAGCATATTTTTAATTTTGAAAGCATTTTCCTAAAATATAATACCTTTCTGCCAACGATTGTCACCACCACAAAAATGTAGCCAATATGCCATTAGACTGTTAAAAAATATTTTTGTAATAATTTCACATTATTTATATCATTCAACAAGCATCAGCCTATTCTCCAAGAATTAACAGTGGACCCCTAGATAAGATTCTTTTTTCTATTAACAGTTTTTCAATATTTTTTGTAATTACTAATAGTAAAAATGTTATTCAACAGAATTTAAAAAAATCATATTTGATCAGCTAAGGTAATTAAATTTATAAATACATCTTAAATATTATAATAATTGATAGAAAAACATTTAAAACATAATAAC
The DNA here is from genome assembly GCA_031772345.1 of Himalopsyche anomala. NCBI lineage: Eukaryota > Metazoa > Arthropoda > Insecta > Trichoptera > Rhyacophilidae > Himalopsyche > Himalopsyche anomala. Next base: position 797,312 of record CM062822.1, read on the forward strand.
ACACGAAGAAATAATTATTTTCTTAAATATAACTCGTTCTTAATTATTTTCTCATAAAAATATTTAAACATACAAAAGAATATTTTCTTTTTCAATTTGTGAAATTCAATTTCATCCAATTACTGTAACCATACACAAAAACCCATACGGTATTTAAAGAGAACAATACATTGATTTGTACAACATACTCAAAATCCAAAAGACTCCTAATTATTATTAAAATGGTCAATGACCCTTTCAAACTTGCACAACACACAATAAAATGAAAAAGATTAAGAAAGTGTTCTCAGGTAGATATTATTCTTTCCTGTTCAGATAGGTTACTGCTAATACTTGAGTTTTGAGAGTTAATATTTCAATCGTTTATTTTTTAAGGTCGCATCTCATTTTTTTAGGTGTTGGCCATAAAGAATTGGATAGGACCACCTCTTGAGTATTTCTGTCCGCGAGAGGGTGCGTCGAGACAACACACCGTGGATCAGAAATCAAAAAAATTGACTTTGAAGATGATAAAATTGTGAAAATCATATTTAAAGAGGTTTTGTTAAAAAAAATCGGTCACTATTTGTTTACTTACTTTGTAAGCATTTTTGACAAATGTTGTGTATGAGTAATAATCGATGTAGCTTGAAAACAAAATCATGTCTAAATTACCTCTATCTATTATCTAGCTACCACAAAACCGATATTACAGTAATCGGTATACCCGTATTTTAACTGTTTTCAAATTACCTAGTACCTGTTCTTAAAAAATATTACGGCATAAAAATACGTATTATATTGCAATGACATTTACTTGGTCTGAATATTATTGATTGGCATTTACTTGGTAGAACTCCATTATAATAGGGTAAAAAAAGAAGCGTATTTAGTTCTACAGTTTTTATATGTATTAGTTGAAAGCTATTTCGGCTAATGCCATCGTCAGAACTGGCTCCGAGTCATTACACTAGAGTCATATTTAATAAGTGTAATACTACAATTGTAATTTGAATTGGGATATTAGAGTGAATAACATAATACACTTTGTATCTCTTTGCAGCCAGTGTATATAGTTGAGAAAAATGTAAGTCATAGTTCTGACGATCGCGAAAGCCGAAATAGCTATCAACTAAATTTGAATCGTTCAAATTATGCACATTCACACAGATTTTGTTACTAACGACCTGGGTTTCACCTTTCGGCATTTTCAGGCGTCCAAGTGCACGGATGAACTTGAACTGACAGCTGACAACTGGCTGACGGATGAACATGAATGTCAGTTCAAGTTCATTCGTGCACTTGGACGCCCGAAGATGCCGAAAGGTGAAACCCAGGTCGTTAGTAACAAAATCTGTGTGAATGTGTATAATTTGAACGATTCAAATTTAATATTGAAATTCCACCAAGCACCTTCAGTCGAAACCTTAAATTTAAAAAAGCTATCAACAAATAAATATGAAAAAATGCATAACTAAATACGTTGCTATTTTTACCCTATCTGAATATTATAGTATTTAAATACAGTTTTTTTTTTTAAATAATTGAAGTTTCTTGAATGTTCCTAATTATACAAAACACCATGTAAGTACACCAACTTAGATACATTTCAATAAAAAAAAAAAAATTCCAATAATGATCGATTTAATATAAGTTTTGGGATGGCAATATTTTTCTATTATAGTCAATATATTATTACAAAGTTTGTTTGTATTTCTTTTATAATTTAAATTCCGCAATTATTATTCCAGATATAATTGAAATAAAAACTTGTAAACATAAAAACTCCAAATCATCTTATACCTCTTTTTTAATTTGTTATATTTATAACAGGTATGTATGTTCCGAAATCTTACAACAATAAGTAAAACTTGGTCCCGCAAAAGAAAGGTCAACAATAGAGGGACGATCCAGACAAGGATTGTCAGCAGGAACAATGGCCAGACAATAATCCAACCGACACACTACACACAATATTGAAAAAATATTTTATTTATAATCAATCCGAAATGGTTAAACATAACTAAATCAATAGTCACTTTGAAAAGTGCAGTCACTTAGCATAATATTATAATGTAGCTTAGGTTTTTTCTAACATTATATTTTATTTTTAATTTTTGACATCGATATAAGAAAAAAATATCTAGACAAGTCTAAATGCGTGACTTACATTTAAGCTTTTAATATTTAACTGAAATTTACAAGAAAATATCAGTAAAAAGTTGTTTTATTTTCAATTAGCGGGATTAATTTTATTTTATTTTATGAAACTATTTGGAAAATAAGTGTTTTATTTCGTTTATGTACGAATTATTTTTATTTTTGAAATTCCTTAGATATATATATATATATATATATCGACTGTGGAAAGGAAAAAGGACGTAACCCACACATATCAAATTTTACAGGAGGCGCTAAAACGTGTTTTGATGATTTTGTGACATATGCAAATTATGAATTATACACAACCTTGAAGTGCACGGATACTTCTAAACTGGTGTTTAATTGACATAACCTAATATTGATTAAAGAAATTGTCTCGGAAAAACTTTTATTTCAGTGTTTTTTCTTGGTTTTAATTTTTTACAAAGTCATCTTTTTCAAACTTAAAAGCTAAATTTAGATACTTATTCGGCATTTTCAGCTTCCACCCTTTTGATAGAATGTGTGCCAAGTTGTGTACATTGTGATTGTTGAAAAAAAGCTGGTTTGGAAAATTGAGGGTTATGTCCTTTTTCCTTTCCACAGTCGATATGTAATGAAAATATAACATTTCACTTTTTTATGCAAACAAAATTACTGTATGTAAGTATTGTTTGTGTAAATTTTTAATTGATTGAATTGGCATTTACTTGGCAGAGCTCCATTTTAATAGGGTAAAAAAAAACAATTTATTTAATTCTAAAAATTTTTGGAACAAAATACTTTGTTATTTTTTACCTTATTAAATTTTCAATCCACATCCGACTCCATTTTGGAGCATATGGCCTCCTAATAAAGGTATCTGAGCATATTTTTTATATAAGAACTGCTTGTTACTAAGTTGTATTGAAGATAGTAGGGATAAAAAGTATAGTAGTAAGAAGTGAGAACTACTATTAGTTCTCACTACTTATTTTAATAAAAACACAATATTTCTTTGTACTTTATTCCACTTTATTTAAAAGGTCAGAACCAGAACAAGTACAAACAAGGAATATTGTGTTTTTATTAATATAATGCCTTTCCACAAAGTATTGACAGTGAACACCCTAAAAATTTTCACTACGTCGCGTTATTTTAGAATTGTATAGGTGGGAGGGAATTTTAGTGAAAATCGATGAATTTAAACAGAAATCGATTAAAAAATGCTGTCTGTCTGGGACTTGAACGCGTGAAATTTGTTAATGGAAATCAACGACGCTTACTACTGCAGTATCAATTAAAATAATGTTAAATATGTTAATTCTGTACCGTTTTATAAGATAACAATTTAAATGATGAAAACTGTCTAAATCATTTTTTTTAGATTTTCTTTAAAACAATAAAAAAAGGTAATAAGGTGGATTTTGGAACTCGAAGCCTCATATTATTATAAAATTTTCTTTATTAAAATCTTATTATATGTGACCTGAAAGCTCTTATTGTAATATACCATTTTGACCGCTACTGTGTTGAAAAAGCTCATATTATAATATACACGTATGTACGTATATCTAAGCTGTTTATTTCTTTGGCGCTGCGTTATGAAACGTTCGAAGGCAATATTTCTCAGCCATGATGTGGACGTGTTTTCACGTCTTGGCTATAAAGAATCGGGAGACTATGTCATGCCGATACGAACAGGCTGCTATCAACTCACTATACTCCTTCTATTGGCAAGCTGAACCCATGACAAAATATTTTCAATATTAAAAATAGCTCGGCGAAAAAATCTGCGGATTTGAATAAACATAAAACATATAAAACATATAGACTCAATGGTTGCGCTCTAGGTTACTAACTATAAATAAATTGTACAATATTAATAAATATGTAGTTTAAGTTCGATCCGATTGTGGAGCATTCAGTCTGATACAGGGGTGGGCTGGAGGGGGCTCAGAGGGGCCCCTTGTTAACTTTTACTAAGACCAGCGAGCCCCTTGTTAATTTTAAAGGAAACAATATTTTCAGATCAAATTAATACAAAGGTGCAAATTCTGACTTACACATTATCTAAGATAGCTTCAGTATACACAGTAGTACTTTCTAGCCATTTACTTTGATAAGCTTATAGTAAATTGAATATTGTTACATATTGTAAGTGTATCAAGTAACAATCGATTGCTTATTCAAGTATTGCATAGACTTGCTAAGGAGTGATAAAAAATGAACCCCTTCCCCCAGAACACCGAGAATCGCTTTGAGATTAAGCGAGCCCCTTGTTAACGTATTGGCAGCCCACCGCTGGTCTGATATGATTCTCAAAGTGGCGAAACATGTGGTAAACATAATTTCAAAGTCAGTGGTATTATAATATTGTTTTATTGTATCATGTTTGTTAACAATTTGAATGATAATTGAATGTTCATCCGTGCACTTGAACGCCGGAAGATGCCGAAAGGCGAAACCCAGGTCGTTATTGACAAAATCTGTGTGAATGCACATTATCTGAACGATTCAAATTAAATATTGAAATTCCACCAAGCACCTTCAGTCGAAATCTTAAATTTAATTTAATTTAACTATCAATTTGACAACATCAGTTCTTATGAACTCACTATCTGATAATGAGGAAGGATAAAGACGCAACGAGAATTTTTGACAATCAAGAGGTGTTAATAAGATTGGGTAACTAAAGAGAGTGGGGTGCAGAAGGCCGCTAAGGGTAAAATATCGAATAGTATTAAAATGGTTTTAGTTGGTTTTCAAAGTTTAAAAAAATGGTTAATTCAATTAATAGCGAAACAAAGCTTAAAATTCTTTTTTATTTTGTTTATTTATATACACAATAATACACAACATTAAATTATTTCGTGTTCCTCTTAAACGTAATTTAAGAAAACACAAAGAGTCCACTGATCGATTACTTCATCGAGCCGCATTCCTGGATTGTAAATAATAGTAGAACGTATATTAAATATTAAATTATGTACATACATATGTAATTCATCTCGTTTTATTTGAAACCATGACAAAATCAAATAAAAAAATTAACGTTTTTATTTAAATATTTAAAAAATATATTATAAACCGGTTACAAAGTTGAAAAAAAACCGGTTTTTGGTGTCACAAATTTTGTCAAAAAACCGGTTTTTAAAAACTGACAATCACTAAAAAATATAATACATTACTTTTGCAGACACCAATGAAAATTACGAAACGTATTTTGGACAAAATATTAACGTTTTTATTTTAATAATAAAAAATATATTAAAAACCGGTTACGAAGTTGAAAAAAACCGGTTTTCTAATCTCGAAAATTTTGCCAAAAAAACCAGTTTTTGAAAACTGACAACCTCTTAAAAATACAATACATTAATTTTTAAGTCACCAATTAAAATTACGAAGCGTATTTTGGAAGTATTAAAAGTAAGAAAGATCAGCAAGTTTACAGACTTAGCAGTTAATATGCTAAAGTCACATTTAATGAACGTTTTGCTTTTAATAAAAAGTGAAACTGTGCTACAAGCTTTTTTGTTATCTTTACCCTACAAGCGTCGAAGATAATGCGAGTATACTTCGTAAGTCTATAAATATACAAGCAACACCGGGAGCCCTTCTACCCACTACAAATTTAAATGATAATTACTGTGTTTATGCTATATCTACCTCCAGTACACTACACCACTTGCCGGCCTGCAGTGAACTCCTTATAATATCGAAAGCACGTATAAAGTGCAAAATCTGATTGGATTTCTCAAACACTAAAAATCTGAACTGGAACATCAAGTTTTTACACGATTTATTGGCCGTTATTGGTTTATCAAAGTGTTAACAACATACCAACTAATAATTATTAAAGTAATATATTCTTCTACTGTATTATACATAGAAGGTTTTAGTATCCAGTTTATTTTATCAGAATGCGAAGACATGACATAACGTTTTGACCAAGGCTTAAGCTAGATTTAATGTGTATATTATATTATATAAATATCAGCAAATAAAATAGAATTCTTGAATATTTTTTTTGTTTTATATGTAATTGAACTCTCAATCAAGTGATTCTTTTGTTGATTGACGTGGCATTTACTTGGTAGAACTCCATTATAATAGGATAAAAATAGCAACGTATTTAGTTCTACAGTTTTTAGAACTAAATGTTTATAAAAAAACTGTATAACTAAATACGTTGCTATTTTTACCATATAATTCCTTTGTATCGATTCTTATTTACAAACTTCTTATAACAAATACATAAAGTTAAAAAAGTAATTGTCACGGACAGCAGAAAACAGGACCTGAAATAAAATACAAATAATTTTGAACTCGTAGCAAATCTTCATTTTGTAAAGTCTGAAATGAATCTAGTAAAATAGAATCTTTTTTATCGATAATTAGTTACATTTGTAAAAATTAATTTTTTATAAAAACTCATCCTGTGAAGGCATACAAGCATGAAAATACTCAAGGTTTTTTTGTATCGGGCCAAAAACATGAGGAATAATTTTTTTTTTTTTCTTGATCGCATTGCGTTATGGAAGGCGGCCGTGAAAATGCGGCTGCATACACATAACGGGTGGTGGTGGGATACTCAACAACCAACTTGTATATGTATATCTCAGCCGAATGCCATGGTCAGTAGTATATTTAGAAGAATTACGAATTACGATTGATCAATGTAATAATTACTCTTTCTTTATTTTTAAGAAAGTTAAACTTGTAAAGATTATAAGAATGTTTTCTTAAGCATTGTTAATGATAGATTAAAATTATGTATCGGTCAACATGTTTCTAAAACAGCACAATATAATAATAATTGAATCATTGTACGTTTATATTTTAAAGTGGACAAAAAACTTGAAAATAATAACAATGATGTATGAAGTATTATACAAACGGCGTATGCTGTCGATTCAAATCGCCTCAGCATTTAATGCGGTAACGAGAGAAAAACATACCGATTAATCAATATAAAAATGCGATCGATAATATGTAATCATATCGAGAACTTCCTGCCCTTGTATGATTACAGATTAATTTTGATCCGCCTCGCATAAGGATGTGACACTCGAAGGATATCAAATCGAACCAGTACTTTTTTTTTTTGATTCGGTTCATTTATTCGTCGGGTATTATATATTTGAACTAAGTTATAACAAGAGTCAGTGAAGCTCTACAATATGCCTGATTATGATTGAAAATGCTATTTTTTGACATCCGCATCTGAGAAATTTCAATTTTTTTTAAAGCTATCGCCTATTAAACTTATTTAAAGGATCAGACGGATGGGAGGAGAGGAAATAATGTGAATTTACATCACAAACACCCAGTCTTTGATCACAACTTTGAATCGAATATTTCTCAAATTCATTGTGATCTTACCGGGAATCGAACTCAGACCTGCGTGATCGGTAGAGTAAGCTCTAACCAACTGGGTCACAGCAAGCGACAATTATAAGAAAATAAATATATAAATCACTTTTAGGGTGTTCACTGTCAATATTTTTGTGGAAACTGTTATAAAAATGGAATCAGTCTTAATAATTGTTTTATTTATAAAAAAAAAAAAAACAAATAACATAGACGCATATTATAAAAATAAAGTTTTAAATTAAAAATAGGACTTAAGACTTAAGTGCCTTTTTTTAATTTAAGACTTAAAGCCTTTTTGAAGATTGTGTGTAATATTTTAAACTGCATGTTTTTAGAAAAAAGCATTTTATGAAAAAAACAGTATACTTATTAATGTCGTAGGATGCAAAAATATCCAAACAATGGATATATGTAATAAAAAATAGATTTTTACACATTTCGTAAATCGATCGTATTCACTGTGGAATCATCGATATCGATAATTCGGTAGTATCCATCGACGCCATCTCTAATTCAGTCTAATTGCACGGTTGCCGGTTGATCGGTGTGCTTCCAACTTGGAAACCAACTTTACTGGGTTGAATTTTCTTTTTTCTTTTAATGAACGACGCGATGGCTAAAACAGGGAGTCGTGTTTACTATAAGTGCTCTCGTAAATTACAATATCATGCAGAGATTGTAAACGTGTTATTAATGCATCAAATAAGTAATCAAATCGAAAACTAATCGGTTGACTTCCGCGATTTTTTCAATTATTAACAGATTAGTTTTCAGTCAATTTAAATCTTTGAGAACACCAATGCATTCAAATTTAGCACGTCTGTTCATAATTATATTGCTCTTTTTTAATAAAGCTAATATTTTTTTTTAGTTAATTGGATTTATGTCTAACATCCTTTGGGTTATTTAAAATGATAAAGCTTAAGCCAGCCATTTATGCTTGATTTAAATTTAAAAAAATTTTTGAACGTTTTTAGATAATAAAATCGATAGGCATCGCAGCAAAAAATTAGCGCTTGATTAGTTAGATTACGATAGTTATTAAACGGGTTATAAATTGTATATATATATAGATTTAATTTAGAAATGGATTACTATTTTTTTCAAAAAGTCAAATATTGTTATTAAAGTACAACATTTGAAGCAATTGTCAAGTTTTAAAGACCATTAAAACATTGAAGTATTTAGCAAAACCGGCTCTGATCTAAGTAAATAATTGTAGAATGAAATGCCTTTTTATGAAGTATTGACAGTGAACATCTTTAAAGAAATAATATACAATAATTTTTAATACAAATTATGATGTCAGAGTAAATAACGAGAAGTATTATCTATCTCTTCTAAGCCAGTATATATATCTGAGTAAATGCATTTTTAACATAGTTCTGACGATGGCATACGCCGTAATAGCTATAAACTATTTTATTTTTTTAATGTAGAACTAAATACTTTGCTATTTTTACCATAATTAAATAAAGTTCTACCAAGTAAATTCCAATTTAATCAATATCTTAAAAGTATTTAGGATCTCGTAAAATCTTTAATTTAAATTTTATAACCAGGCCTCTCTCTACCTGAGATATAACTATCGTTTTCTTTCTTTGCAGTGCTTAGAGAACCAAATCCTATTACGGAGAGTTTTATAAATTGTTTTTTTTTATCGTTTTATTGACCCATATTCTGAGGCATTGATGTATTTGATGTGTAAAACTTTCTCAAAGCCATCAGATCCTTTAAGCGGTACGTATCTAAAGCGATTGTGTTACAATTAGTCCTATTCTAGATTCATATCCTTACTGTTTCCAAAAAAAGATAGGTTGAGCAACTGTTGAATAAAAAGCGACTGTCGTGAAAAAACTTCTTTAAAGATGTTTTCATTAAGAGCATACCAACAAAAAATATGTATATTATCTTTGGTGAATATAAGAAAAGTAATACCATTTTTGGGCTTTCCCACCTTTTTTATGAATAGAACTCAAAACCAGTTCCAAAAACGTCTCATTGTTAGGTGAAATAGGTGAAAAAATTTGTACAAAATACGACGTTTCGAAATAAAGATTGTCAAATGATTTTCTTAAATTAATTTTAAAAAATGGTTAGCCTGAGTTGACTGGATGGAAAATCAAAAAAGTAGATTTTAATACTAAAACAATAGTATTTTCGTAGTATTACCATTCATTTACGATCACTGATATGCACGATATAGCTGTTTGTACTGCTTCAATGTTGACGAATTTGACGAAGAGTTGTATTTTATAAAGATTTAACGATATAAAATCATATGCTATGCAATAATTAGGATACCTACAAAAAAGGTTCGAACATTTTTAATTCGGTTACACAAGGAAGCTTTACAAAATAATAGTACAGTGAAAAACTAACCCTTTATTATCACATAATAACAAAAAGCCATCATAATTCCTACATAAAACAAAAAAGTAATATAATTAAAACATGTACGATCCTGAGACAGACAACTTATCCTATTTCAGTAAGAGGTCATATTATTATAATATACTAGCCGGCTCCCGGCAAGCGTTGCTATGCCACTCAAAGATAGAAAGTGTTTGTGTTTCAATTGTGTTTATTGAAATGCATTTTTTCTTTTTCACATAAAGTGCGACAAACAATCACACCTAATGCATGGAACACATTTAACGAAATGTCAAAATGTAGACCACAGGATTTGACAGATTTGAAATATTCCATTTACAAATTTTGAAAACAAACAATCGAACGTCAGTTTGAAAATTGCCCTGAAAATAAAATATCTTTTGGAAAAAAAGAAGAAGACCTAGAGACATACCTAAACTAATATTATTTGTTTTAATTGTGTTTATTAAAGTGCAAGTTTTCTTTTTTTATCTGTTTGATGTTTGAAATTTGCTGCCGATTGTCTATAGTACGAAACACGCGCAATCTACAGTAAGCTAATCGTACTATAACCTTCGCGCAAGCGCAAGCATACGTTTGCAAAATTAACTGTATGGCAGACATACAAACATTGATTTTTATATATAAAACCTACTGTAAGCTCATTTTACTATGCCTATAACCTTTCCGAAAGTGCAAGCAAAAAGTTTGTTGAAGTTTTATTGCAATTGGATGAGCGATGTGGCAACGAATAAAGTACGAACAAACAAACATTCATTTTTATATATTAGATAATTAAGCGGTTGGAAAGCAAGTTATGTATTTGTTAAAAACTCTTAGATACAAAATGCATGCGACACCATTCGATAACGACAATTATCCATTCATTTAATAAATGACAAAATTCTTCTATTAATAAATAATATAACTGTCTGTCTATATTTCAATAGATTCTTAAAGCTCACAACCGTTTTCGTTTCCGTTCATATTCGTTAACTCCTACTAGTTTTGCAAAACCCTGAAAACGTAAAAATGTATGTATAAAACAAGTTCTACATAATCTTATTCAATCATTCAATGTCAGTATTTGTTACGGTGTTGTTTTGCTTAATTTCTCGATTAGATGATTATTTAAGATAACGTTTTTAGTTATTTTAAAACAATGCATCGGTAGCATATTTAAATTATTTATTAAGAACGTCTTGCCTTGTCTTGCTTTCTAGGGATTAATAAAACCGTAAGATTTATTGGCAATCTGATTTTACGGAAAAGCGGATCTTTAAGCATACTTAATTGGTTGAGTTATGTATGTTTTTATTTTTGATATAAATATTATCCGATGAATGAAATTTAATTGCACAAATGTATATTCTTTCTGTTTTTGTACAATTGTAGTTTTCAAGTGAATACAAGTGTTTTTTTTTATTTACGTTTTTATAGAAAAAAAATATGTTAGGTGGACAAAATGTCAAAGAGTTTACAACTAAACTTTTCGAAAGACACTTTTAACAATAACGCAACAGTCATGAAAACAAACCTTATTGTTCTGTTATTAATAATAAAATTTAGTATGACGTGAAGAGATGATAAAAATAAGAACAATGCTTGTTGAGAGTTGGAACGAATGCTACAAACGTCCCACTCCGAGTCTCACTATTTCTGCAATTCAGTACGTTAGTTGCGCTGTGCTATGACCGGGAAATATTGAACCCACGATTGAAAAGTATTTTTTATACATGGAAATTTTAAAAAAAATGTTGTAACAAACACAGTTTATTCAAGTAAAATCATTGAATCAATTAAATATATCAAATATGATGTATTTTGTATCAAATGAGTTATTGTCTATATTGAAATTCAACCCCACAAACACCGCAAACGTTAGCCAGACTAATCGACTACAAGTTTAATAACTCAATTTTAACAATGTTAAAATTTATAAATAGCAACTGTAGTTTTTAAACCACTCTGTAGATTATAGAATTGGTTACTCTTTGATGTGACCGTCTTATTATTTTATTATACTCTGTAATGTCTTTTTTGTGATTGTGCCAAATCGAAATTATTGCACTAACTATTATTGTCTTCTACTATTACTAACATAAATTTTGTAATGATGTAGGTGTTGTACATGTGTGCTAATGACAAAATATTATATAAATCTATTATTATACAATTTGTTGGGTCTATGGCGCAGCGGTTGGCTTCCGTGTCGGATCTCACGGGTTCGTATCCCAGTACGAACAACATTTTTTCAATCGATTTACCGATTTCTGTACAAATGTATGAATGTTTGAGATGTCCAATAATTCTCCTCCACCTTTCCGATCCTTAAATAACTGAGGATAGCGAGAGCACTTTGAACTAGGACTTAGATTAGGACTCCACAGCCCTAATTTTTACAAAGCAAGGTTAAAGAAAAACTGTCTTCGAAATATTTGAAACTTAAATAATATTATAATTTGAATGCAGTTAAAGATAAAACAATTGATCATCGATTATTTGATTTAAATGTTCTATTCGATCAATGTTTTATTGGCATTGATAGACGCGCCAATGATCTAAAGCTCAAATAGTGTCATGTTCGAAGTCACGCAGGTCGTGACATGCTTAAATTGAGGATGAGCGAATAGAAATCTTAAATTACGAACATATAATATATTAATATTATAAACTCTAAGGGACATCGAAATATCTGTGTGACGTTAATTTTTATTTGATATCACTATTCCCGCGATAATTATGTAGCCAAATTTGGGATCGGTGTTGCGCGACCCAAAAAAAAGCGCTCGTAATTGCTAATGACGCTCAAATTAATTGTTCTTTTAACACTTTTTTCCGTCATCATTATTAACAACAATGAATGCATGATGCCTGGTCACTGCTTGATTCCAATGCATTGGCGTACGCACAACAAGGGTGATGGTAAAATTTACAAACAAAATTGAATAATTACTATATACATATTGAAGAAACACTATTTAAAACTTGCACATTTATTTTGCAGTAACTATTGTTTTTTTTTCATAAATTTTAGAGCAATAACAAAATACGTAAATTTTTATTAAAATGAAATAATAACAATTCACCATTTTATCGCACTTCTATTTTCATTTATTCGTACATTTTTTTTTCAATATTTGCTTCTTACTCAAAGAATATAGCCACCACATGGTTTCTTCAAGATTCACTATACCCTGCCAGCCTCTATGTTTCTCCCAGAATATTCCAGAATCCTCAGTCAAGTACATCATATTGATGATCAGTGACCTTCTACAGTGACGTGATCCACCCGGTTAGTGGATCCCGTCAAAAAGAGACAGGATAGACTCAAACTCCCTTGGGTGAACCGCAGCACGTTTCCAAGCGAAGAACACGATTGCTTTTGAGTTTGGACATAATAAATAAATAGTAAGTCCGCTTCCTGAAAACTTTCAGCTACCATTTTTCTAGTATTCGCCACAGTCGTCTGTTTTTAAAGCACAGTATTCTTATACTCTGTGCTTTCGTACGATGCCGCGACTCGCAACTGTAAAGCAGCACTGTCAAGATTTTTGCGTTGGACAAGTGGCACATGGTTCTGATTGAGTACGACCGTGAGTCCCAGATTAATTTCAGAACACACAATGTTGATGATTTTTGATGGAATGGGTTTTTTTTTAATAAAAAGGCGATATTTTTGATTGTTTGTTACTCCTAATAAAAACAATCGGAAAAATCATTATCTTAAATTATAAGCGAGCGAGGAATGTCTTATAAATGAAAAGAGAGGCCTACCTAATTTTTTGAATTTTTTTTTTTATCAAAATATAATTTGTTCATTATAAAAAAATATAAACAACACAAGGTCTCTTTTACGGTGTTGCCACATTACTGGCTTTCGTCTCTTTCACCTTTCCATGGGTAATACAGTATAGTATTGATACGCCCGTGCTTGGTTCCACGGAAATAATATCGTGATTTAACGGAGATGCTTTCACGGCAGACGGGCGGCGGATGCGCTCACTCAATGTCCACAGTTACGGAGTGTGGTCACTTGATCCGCATTATTCTATTCAATTTGTCGTGTCGTCAAAGAAGATTCCGACAAAATGTGTTTAATTAGATAACCCATGGAATGAAAACCACTCGGAATTGAGCAGAAGCGTATTAAGGGAAACATGCTTTTTTTCATCTGTCACTCAAACACTATGCCTAGAATATTGATTATCAATGAGATACGATCCAAGCTAGAAGTTATTCTGTAAGTAATGAATACGGCAGAGTAAAACAGGATTGAAGAAATAGTGCTGCAAAATAAAAAAAAATATATTATATTTAATTTCAATTTTTGTCGGGTCCTATGGTGTAGCGGTTAGCGTTGTGGGCTTCCGTGCCTGACTTCATGGGTTCGAGTCCCAGTACGAACAGCATTTTTCGATCGATCTATCGATTTCTGATTGAAGGCATGGGTGTTTGTGATTTAAAAATTCTCTCTCACCCTTTTCGATCCTTTAATAACTGGTTGTAGCGACAGCAATTAGTTAACCACTCGTCCTCTCCTAGCCTTATCCTTTTATCCCTACCATTCTCTTTAAATAAAAGATCGACTGAATAACAAACAGTTCTCGTAGAAAAACGTCTGTTGAGATATCTCCATAAGGAGGTTATATGCTTCATATTGAAAGAGGAAATGGATCAAAAAATATATTTATTTATTCAAAAATTATTGTAGTTATAACAGCCTTTTGGCATTAAAACGATGGATTACTTTTATTTTACGTCTATTAACTTAAATTAGATTGTGTGTGTTGAAAAAAACAAGATATTGCTGGCTTTTAAGTACATATATGGAGACAATCTTTTGTAATTAATTCAAAATATTGGTAGATGAACATGTGAGGATTTCGTGGCTTTAAAATAAGTGGAAAATTATTAATATATCTTATTAATATATAGCCAAATTATATTTAGGTAATATTTTTAATGCGTACAATAGAAGATTTCGCTGGGAAAAAATACTCCTAGATACGTGTCTGCAAATATTGACGGAACCAAAAATGTAATATTTATTACACTTCCGCTGCCAACAGGCTTATCCCTGCGGCGCAGTTTTTATTGTTTTGATATTGTCAATTGTTTTTTTTATTAAGCTATCGTAACTCATTTTTGAATAGTAAAATTGACGGCCATAAAATGTCAGCTAATTAGTGGCCCAAAATAGTCCATTATCACTATTTACTGTGTTGTGACCGTCTCCTTTTGTGATTTATACGCTCAACTGATTTTAAAATTTCTATACTTTTTTTAAAAACTGTTTACGAAAGCTTAATTATATTTTTTACACTAAATAATCTTTTTTACCACGTCTGCCAATCACGCAGCGTTTTATAATAAATTGTTTTTATGAAACATGGTTTGAGTAAAGGGATGCTAATCATTATCTTTTTGTACCGCTTTAAGGATCAAATATTTTTTTTGGGGTAGAATCCAAATATTACAGACATCCTTGCATTTGACTACAACGCGACTGCGCAGAAAATTAATCATACAGTATTTCGAAGAAAATATAAGTAAAAACGACATATTTAATTGCTTAATGGATTTCATGAAAACTATAAAAAACAACTTGATAATATTATCAGTTTAGTAGAAAAGAAAATCTACCTTTGTCTGTTTATAAATTGATAGGTAAACTTAATTTTCAATGGTTTTATTTTTTTGTAGAAATTTTGTAAATCTAGAAAACTCAGATTATATAATATATTTTGCAAAATTTTTCGTCTTTCACAGTTTGCCATGTTCATTTTTATACAAAAAAGCAGAAATTTAATATCTATCAATAACTTCTGGTTGAACCTACCACTATTTAAATACAAGTGGTATTTTGCAAAATTTTTGTTTTATATATAGATACTTTTAAAACAAGTTTTCACGTCTAATTTTCCCACGTTGATAGTTCCGTATATTTTGCTATATCATTTTACCTAGACGCGAGAAAACAGTGAAGTAAAATAAGTGCTAACAGATTGTCAGATGATATAAGAACACGGGATAAGGGAGTACGCTTTTAGTGACAATTTAGTGCTGATCCAATGTCAAACAAAGGAATTCGGGGAGAGAAAATGGAGGAAAAAATAAGTAATCTTAAAGGAATATATCTTAGGGTGACCGGAGTCGGGGTCTTCCCTTATCAATCTGAATTAGTCGACAGGTCAGGCGAGGGGCGGCGCTAGTGCTTCGGTCAAGGGTGACGTATGACATCCCAGCAGTGATAATGACTCGTGTAAATATTTTATTTGCTAGGAATCACGCCATAAACCCTTTATTACTACTGTAGTTTGTTTAACATTAAAAAATGGTTGGAATACTACATGGAATATTGTAAGATGCCCTTAATTAAAGAAAATAGAGTCAAAAAACTATTTTGTGATATAATTTATTTATTTAATTGTTATACATTATTTATAATCCATCTACTCTGTCAGCTAACATGCGGGAACAAAAGTTATAAAGGAATTAAAATGTAACGTTTGAAGGTGAAGAAGAATTATTGATTGAATTTTCTTTTTCGATGCAAATTGGTGTTAAGATTGTGAAAATTTACTTAATATTGGTTTGATGACAACAGCTCCACGATCTTTTTTATTCAGACATCACTTGGGGTAAAAATTGGTGTTTGTAAATGAAGATTAATTATCTATTTGCTATCTATTTTTAGATTATATCCATAAATTGTTTGGATAATCCTGGAAGAATATCATTTTACATACAAATAAGTTAGACAAAAGCGCAAGCGCTGTGCTGTTCTGCGACGAACAAAACTTTTTTTTAAGCTTTGATGCGTACAATTTTCTACACAATGGAAGTTAAAGAAAAGTGCATATATGTAAGTCAGAAAAATCATGCATAAGCCCAAACGAAGATTAGCACATTTTAAGCTGTGATACAAACGAGTTTTTTTTTATATTGTACCAAAACCAAATAAAATTATCACAATTTATATCAACAGTGATCATTACTGATTGTAAGTTGTATGTCAATCACCGAAAACTCTAAGCAGATTGATTTTATATGACCTGACCAATTAAAGATAGATAGTATTAGAGAAACTGATATTTAGCATGCTTGTTTTGTAAATTAGCTTATATTTTTTTACATTTTTTAAGATCACGTTTACAAATTTAAATCGTTCAAATTATGATGGCGTTGAAGTTCATCCTTGCACTTCAACGCCTGAAGATGCCGAAAGGCGAAACCCGGGTCGTTAGTGACAAAACTTGTGTGAATGTACATAATTTTAACGATTCAAACTTAATATTGAAATTCCACCAAGCACCTTCAGTCAAAATGTGATAGATGAATTGATAGAGAATTTTACAGTCCCCTTAAAATATCCGTTGTTATTTTGTGCAACATAAGTTACATTATTACGGAAAACAACTGTCTCATTGTTTCCCCAAACTGGATCGTTTTCCCCCAAAAATAGTGCGACCGCTGGCGACGGGTGGGCGGGTTCAGAGGTCAGTCCGGCCACACTAATAAACGTCTGCGGAGAAATAAAATAAAGCTGTCCAGCGAAGGAAGGACGATCGGAAGGAAGCGAGGGCGGGCTCCGCAGCCGGCAATTGTTGCGGCGGGCGGGGGCCTCGGAGGGCGGCTGCGGTCCATTTTGCCCGCGACCGAGGGTCATCTCGCCTCACTTGGGTGGCTGCAAAATACCCTTAATGGCCCGGGATGGGCGGCTGAAAACTGCAACTGATTACACTAATAGAGTTTCATGACTTTAAAGAGGGAAATGCAATCGAACAGAAGAGCTTAGAATATAACACAGGTAGATTTTTCTATTCATCGTTACATTCTCTCTTCAATAAAAACAACTATTTTAATAACAAGCCTTTTTTTCAATCGTATACTGTAATCTGTGTCATACTGTTAAACACCATCCAAATTCATTAAGCATAATGTAAAATTATAATCCCTTGTGACATCACAATTTTTTTATCCATGTCCATTTTTCTAAAGTGAGTGGGGAAAGAAGGATAAAGCTAGAACAGGAATAGTGGTTGTCTTATCGCTATTGCTACACCCAGATATTAAAGGACCAGAAGGATGGGAGGAGAGGTAGTTATGTGAATTAACATCACAAACACTTAGTCTCAGACCTGCGTGATCTGCAGAGCAAGCTCTAACCAACTGGACCACAGCAGGCGACATACATCATTTGTACTTAATTAATATTTGCATACGTACTCAGCCAAAAGTGGAACAGAATATTGTAGTTTAACTCCAGGTTTACATTTTTGTAGTAGGTATAAAATCTACAAAGTTAATACCAATACAAAAAATGGTTTTCATTTTTAACTATTTCAATGAGTGATACAAATAAAGCCGTTCAGCAACAGGCTTAGTTTTGTGGAAACAAGGGTGTTTGGTTAGCAGCTTTTCCATTGAATAAATGAGGTGGGAAAGTTTGGTCGAAGGATATTATAGGAACAGCGGCCGCAATAAAACGCATTATCCTTGGGGTTTTGACCCGAAGGTGATATACGAGCGTCGCGGTGCAATTTATGTATCAATCCAGACAATGCGATTTATTTCAGGGAAAGCGGTTAATAGAATTGGACACTTTGTTATTGTACAGCTCTGTATTTTTTTTATATGAACTGAACATTTGAATGAATGTTTTATATGCTGAATATAAATAAATCAGACTTTCAAAAAACTAACAGTAAAAAGTTGTGATTGCTTTGATATCTGACTGACTAAAATTTTTAAATATTGTACATATTAGTTGTACTTTGCGTGTATAAAAAATAAACAGAATAATTAACTTTTGTTACTCATTTTAACAAGTATTTTTTTACGTTGATATGTATACATATATCTTACAATATAAGTTTGCCATTTTATTTTTAACCCGTAACATGCCATCCTAAAAAATCACGCTCCCTGCCATTATGTCATCTCAGTTTCACTGTTTATTGACAGTATTTAAACCTAAGTTAGAAGCTAAAACATAATTTTAAAAATGTATATTTGCTAGATTACCTAAAATGATAAATACTTTCGATGGATTCGGCGGTAACTTTGTGGAAGTTCATTTTAATATAAAATAAAAATAACTTTGATTATTTCACGTATTATGTTACAAATGTGACACGTGTTTCGCCTCTTTCAGAGGCATCCTCAGACAACTACTTTCGCAAATGTTCGTATTTAAGCAAACATTTGCGAAAGTAGTTGTCTGAGGATGCCTCTGAAAGAGGCGAAACACGTGTCACATTTGTAACACAATACGTGAAATAATCAAAGCTATTTTTATTTTATATGATAAATACTTATTGACTTAATTATTATTTAAGATAAATATTGAATGACTTAATGACTCAACTATTTAAGGTTGCATCATAGGCATGGAGGTGTTAAACTGAACACGTTGAAAAATCTGACGCGTATAATCAAGAGTTTAGACCAGTGGAAGAGAATCTGTTGCCTTTTGACTACTCCGATGCGGCCTTTTGACTTGATCAAAATATTCACTTTGATCAAAAAAATATACGCAAGCGTTTGAAAAAAAGAGCGTAATCAACCCATTATATTCAAATTTAAATTGTCTGAATGCTGTACTATTCCATTAATCTTGTCGTTAACGACTCGGGTTTCACCTTTCGGCATATTCAGGTTTTTTCAAGTGCCCGAATGTGAAGAAACCCGGGTCGTTAACAACAAGATTAATGGAAGAGTACAGCATTCAGACAATTCAAATTTGAAATTTAGATTCCATCAAGCACCTTCAGTCGAAATTTTAAATTATAACCCGTTATATTTTCGACAGTTGAAAAAAGGGGTGGGGGGGTGTCAACGGTTTTTTTACTGCGGTCTTATGTTGAATCATAAATGAATGTAACCTTTATAACTTAAAAGGTTCCCCACCCTTAGTTTAGACTAAGAATAGTTAGGTTTGATGACGATATTAATATTAATTAAAAATTGTTGATTCTTCGTTAAAATTTAAAATCAATTATTTCACAGCAATAATATGTTTCTTTCGATAGCCATACATTGTATGAAATTTATATTTGTATTATTTTGTTGCGTATTAATACTCTGGAGTATTTATTACAAGGAGGCATCCGCACGCATCGCTGTCGGTGAGTCGCGCTCTACAATCGGCGTGCATGGATCAATAGTGTAAAATTAAAATTCAAGTCACGTTCGATTCAAATTTACAAAAGAGCAAGAATCTCTTACTGTCGTATTGACGCTGGAGTGTGTCACCGCGGCTTTACAATCCTCTAGATAATCCAATACTTTGACTTTAATTCAATGGACTCTACATTATTATCGCATTAATTAGGCTGATTATTCATTTTTGTACTCGCTATTGTATGTTATAAATATTTAGTAATACTTCCATAACTGAGTCACCTCCATCCTGAAAAAATATTTGTTTTCAGATTCAATTTATTTATAAAACAGTTGTAGAATTTATTACTTTATAATGGATAAATAATTGGTAATCATATAGCCGCCAGTGTGGTCGAGTGGTCAACATGGTTGGCTACCGCTACGGAGGGCACGGGTTCGAATCCCAGTACGGGAAGTTTTATAAATTGATTTTTCAATCGATTTATGAATTTCTGTTCAAAGGCATGGATGTATGTGATGTCTTGAATTCCCCCCTTCCACCCATCCTATCCTATGAACGGGGCGTATCGAGAGCGATTAGCTAACCACTAGTCCTGTCCTAGCCCTTTCCTTCTATTCCTACTCTCTTTGGAAAAAGAGAGGTTGAGCAACTGAGTAACAAGCAGTTCTCGTAGAAACATTTCTGTTGAGATAAACTCCATTAGGAGTCCATATGCTCCATATTAGGAGCGGACATGGTAAAAAAAAAAAAAAAAACTATAGGCTACTGGGCGCTATTTCTGAAGTTATGAAATTATATTATTTTCTGACATGAATCCAATTTGTGCAAAATATTTTTATACTGGTAAGATTAGATTGAGTAAGGCAATTGATACAAATGACGACCATTGCATGTTTATAAAAACAATTCACGTAAAGGAAACCAGTTGAAACAGGAAGTGTAACAAATAACGTTTTTTATAAGATTCATTATCATGATTAATTTCACCAATTTAGAGGGAGAGACGAGTATTATACATGTTGAACTAAAAATGCAAATTGTGCATAATGTAAGCATATTTTATGCTATGAACATTCTTATATAAAGTTTATAATGTACATATAATAACATGTGATCTGAAAAAAACAATAATGTTTTTGTGAAATGTCTTCAGCAATAAAAACACCTTTTAACCTATATTCAAGGTAATTGAGAAATTTAAAGAAAAAAAGTGCTAATAACAGAGATTTTTTTAATAACACTATAACAATGGGCTTAGTGTAAGGCTATTACCAATATCACGATGCAGGAATATACATATTTCATTATACATTTATGTATTTTCAGCCAGCCTACAAGAAGTATACTGATTGTATATTATTGAGTATACAAAATAATTAAGGAACCTCAGTATTAACATTAATGAGTTTTTCATTAGCATGTATATTTTATTCGCTAATAGATTAAATAAGCATATTTAATATAACGATATCTGACGTCTGAGCGTGATTCAACCTAATTTGATTAAATTTCAAGGTCTTCAGTAGAAAGATTGAAGGGTTGTGAAATCGCCTTCTTCAATTTCATCAGGCCATCAGATTTTTGCTAGCTGCCTTAATATTTTTTTATCCGTGTTCAATCCCAATGTAGAGCATATGGTCTCCTAATGGAGGTATTTCAACATAATATAACTGTTTGTTATTTAGTTGCACAACCTCGCTTTTTTTTCAAAGTGTTGTAAGGGTAGAAGGATAAATCTAAGACAGAACTAGTGGTTAACTAATCGCTCTTGCTACGCCCAGCTATTAAAGGATCTGGAAGATGGAAAGGAATTTTCAGACATCACAAACACCCAAGTCTTTGAACAGAAATCGATAAATCGATCGAAAAATGCCCATGAGATTGTCACAGAAGCCCACAACGCTAACCGCTGCGCCATAGCACCCGAAAAATAAATTTTACCCGATATTAAAAAATGTTTGAAAAACTCTGTGAAATGTGTGTACACAAAATAAACAATAAGATAAAATAGCAGAAAAACAAAATCAATAAAATATAAATGACATACAAAATAAAGGAAAAATCTCAGCTGTGTATCAAAACAAAAATCCTGGTTCTTATAAGAGATGAGTTAGCAAAATGCACAGTATCGAAAGCTCAAGGCAGAATACAAAAGATACAACAAAGTCTTATTCATAAAAGATATTCGATTTTTCTCCTGCCCCGAATGAGAGCACTTCCCCAAATCTTGTTTACTTACCGTAACTTGGTTCAAGACTTTGTATGTACAAGTGAAGCTAATTGGTGGAAACAGAAGCTGGCGACCTAATATAATTAAAACAATGTGAGTTTCAATTCACTTGTAAAGTAAGCATTCTTTAATCAATTAAATCTCGGAAATTATTTTTAAAAAATCCCATATTTATTTATCTTAAGTATTGAAAATGCTTAAGTTAAAAATACTTTATACATCTATATAAAACCACACAGTTTAAAATATAAATAAAGGTATGAAAATAAATCGGTTTTGAAAAAATTAATGGAAATACAGATGTCGCACAGTTTTAAAATGACAATCTTAAAATATTCTCTTATTAGTAACATAAAAATTCTAGAGTAATATGTGTTTGATGTTCATGGGTAAATATTTTCTGCATGCTTATTTTTCTTCAATTATTATAAATATAGAGAAAAACAACTTGAAACATCAAATATCTTGAGAGACCAACTGATTAGCCCCTGGTAGTTAATTAATTGAAAAACGCCTGGTTGGTAGACGATTCGTGCTAAATATGTGAATTAATTCATTGTTAGCTAAGTAATGAGGATTAATTACCGTGTAGTATTCAAGCTCAAATAAGAGATAGTGTTTAAACATAAAACAGACCACGATAGAGATTTTATACGAAATAGAAACAACTTTACTGAGCTAATGTGAAATAAGTTCAATGATTTTTTTTAAAGAAATCGGAATGATAATTATCATATATTTACATACAAAAAATAGACTATGATGATTTATTTTATTCATTCTATTCTTTTTGTCATAGCATCAAAGCCATGTAAATATTTAAATGCTATTCTCTAAAAGTTTTCGCTGAATTAAACGATTGATTTGTTTGAAGAATCAGACCTTTAGAAAAGCTGTGATATTGGTTAATTATATTGCATCGGCTGTAATTTTTCCATAGTATTTATTATGCTCTTAGCACTGAGATAATGACTTAATATTTTATTTGTAGGACTTAGTTTACGCTTGTTGCGTGTATCAAGTTGTATAAAGTACGCTTTCTCTTGAATGAGGCAACGCATCTTTGGCATAATGAGATGCACCCCAAATCCTGAGATAAGCTTACCAGATAACATAAACGCATACACCCAACTACAGCTACAAACACAACTAAATTTTTACGTAAAACGCACATCACCACTTTCAAATTTCTATGCATGTATAGTATACAACTGAATACTTTACCTAAACGATCAAGAAATCCGAATATTTACAAAATGTGAAATACGTGTGTTCTAAGGTATGGTAGCAAGAAGAATATGTTTTAGTTCGGTTAAGTTGCTTGTTATTCGGTATGTGTGGACATATATTTATAAAACTACTGTCTAGTCTTGAATACATGAATATGCAAAGTTTTGTATGTATATGGAAAGTAAGTATGTATTATGTATGTACGCACAAACAAGGAAGTGAATATTCTGCTTGAAAAATACTGTTGAAGCTTATTGATCAAACGGTTGTCTTATTTTCACTGTAAGCGACGTCATCATTATCTCATTTAAGAGAAAACTATTTTCAAATTATGTTTTGAATATTGATATATATTAGGTAAAAAATATTTTTCAGATTATATTATTGTACAATGATAGTCTAAAAAAATATCAATAACTCAATGTTTATGATTTTGTATGCGTTCAATTCGTAAATATATAAAAATAAGTGTATTGTTACTTGAATATCTTTTTCGATTCATTAATCTACAAAACATTTCACTGATAAAATTAATTATACTTTTTACAGCTACGTAACGTTAAGTAAAAATTCGCATCTCACTTCACACTATACTACGTGGTTAATTAAAAAAAAATATGGAGGTAAAAAAATTAAACATTTACACCCACGCGATAGAATAAGTAAGAGTTTTACTTATATCACAGTTGAAGATTTCATTTGATATAAAAATAGGATTGTTTACTTAACAGGCATATATTTATTTTTATAAATAATTGAAGGCTTATTTCAGAAATCTGTGGTTAAAATTAAAATTTAGTGCTCTCCGAAAAAGGATTAATGTTGTAACGCAAGACAGGTATATTTCCAATTTGAATTTTTTTCAGTTAACGCCATAAGAATATTAATAAAACTACTATAACATATAAAAATTGTCAGTGCTTGTTATCATTTGGAAATAGTAAATATATCATGACGTCACTCCGAGCAGACGCTCGCGACGACGTCGACGTCATACCAAAGCAAGGGCGGCGACGGCGACGGCAACGAGGCGTCGAATATTTAAGCAGACCGGGTAGGCATCGCCATTCATACTTTTGCAGCGAAAACATTTCATTTGCATGCAACCGATGAGATAAAACGGAATACTACCGAGGTGTGATCGCTAGATCAAGAATTTATATTGTGTTTCATAGCTAACTTTTAAGACGTAGTATTCTAGTCACAAATATATATATATACATATATGCTACTTTTATATCGATTACGTCTTTAAAACAATATTTTTTAAGTAAAATATTTTTGAATCAATGCTTGATAATTTGTATAATTTATACGAATAAATTCGCCTGCTGTGGCCCAGTTGGTTAGAGGTTACTCTACCGATCACGCAGGTCTGGGTTTGATTCCCGGTCTGATCACAGTGAATTTGAGTATTATTCAATTCAAAGTTTTGATCGAAGACTGGGTATTTGTGATGTCAATTTACATTATTTCCTCTCCTCCCATCCTTCTGATCCTTTAAAAACTGGGTGTAGCTATAGCGATTAGCCAACTACTACTCCTGTTCTAGCCTTATCCTTCTGTCCCTACTACTCACTTTGAAAAAGTGAGGTTGAGCGACTAAGTAACAAACAGTTCTTGTAGAAAAACTTCTGTTAAGATACCTCCATTAGGAGGCTATATGCTCCATATTGGGAGCGGACATGGATTAAAAAAATATAAAATAAAAAATCTACTTCTGATAGACAAACTGTAATGTGTAGTTTTGTAAATAATTTTAAAATTAAAAATGTGCCTCATTTTGGACAATTTTGCTGTTACCTGTGTTTATAAAATGAATTTCCTACACCTTTATGAATCTTTTTGTTATTGTAAACATAGAAAATTAGACAAGACTTTATTATTAAATAACGTTCATAGATACCATCATGCAAACGTCATATCTTTGCTTAACGGATTATAAATAGTTTACCGATGTCGTAATGTAAAACTTTTGAAAAGAAATTGAGTTCATATACACATAAGGTTCTTCTGCATAACTCTTTTTGGAAAAAACAGAGTAGAGTAAATTATTTACAATCAAATCAAATCTTGTAGAAAAACTAAATTAGAATTCTTTAAGCTCCACATGACCAATAAAGTAAAAAGAAAAACAACAATTTTTTGAAACAAAATTAAGACTATATTTTAATATTTTTGTAGATTTAGATCCTTTTAAAAGTATAACTACATTTTAAAGTAATTAAAGATTAATTTTACTAAATGAATGCGTATTTAATCAACATAATTGTATGTGTTCTTCTTTGGTGAATTGTCCCAAAAACTAAGGAGAGCGTTGGTCGAGGGAGAAAAGAACGTAAAAGTTGTGCTTCTGTTGGCATGCAAATACCACCACTGTCGCGTCATCGTAGCGTGGACGATGATGCGCAAGAACAGCGCCGTGGCCTTTTAACTGATTAATTTCCTCGGACCGTTTTTGGTTGCGTTTCCTTTATACTCTTCCGGGTCTACGCCGTAGAACGCACAGCTTTTGAGCTTTACCTTCGAAATTTCACGGTCGCGCAGGTCGATATTTAAAGTTTTCATCACGTGCTGCATAATAATTTATTTCGACGGTCTAAGTTTAATAATTATAGTGTTCATTGTAATAGCACCAATTCGTTTGTTGTTTTAACATCATAGTAAAAAACAAAATATTTTTGTTTTGACCGTAGTACTTTTTTATTCAAGTAAAAACATTATAAATAACCAAAAGCATGCAAAACTGATAGCTCGTTTTTTTATTAATGGGTTGGATTCTGTCACCCTGGATGGTCAGTGATGACTATTCTATTGGATGTACTCAGAGGAGGTACGGATGAAGCAAAAAGACCGCTGCAGGAAGAAGAGTGGATATGGTAAAAACATATATTCATTTTTTATTATTTTTTTAATTTACCATGTCCGCTTCTAATGTGGAACATATTTAATTCTAATGGAGTTTATCTCAACAGAAGTGTTTCTACGAGAACTGCTTATTACTCAGATGTTTAACCTCTCTTTTTCCAAAAAAGTAGGAATATAAGAAGAGGGATGGTACAAGACTAGGGGTTAGCTAATCGCTCTCGATACGCCCCGTTCATAGCCATCCATGCCTTCGAACAGAAATTCATAAATCGATTGAAATATCAATTTATAAAACTGTCCGTACTGGGATTTGAACCCGTAACCTCCGTAACTGAAGCCAACGACGTTCACCACTCGACCACACAGGTGGCTATTCATATAATAGTGTTGAAATACTTTATATCATACATAATAAATATAAACATATTCCTTTATCTGTAAATTCATTTCATTACAAATTGCATGTAAAATCACTTAAAATTGTATTTTGTTTTTTTATAAATAGCATTGTTATATTGTACTGTCTTATATGTTGATAATGCTCGTCATGAGCGAAACCAGTTCTGATCATATAAAATTAAAGTGGAATTAGTACAAATGAGTGTTTTATTCATTGAACATAATGTCTCACCGTCACTTATTGACGGTGAATACCTTAATAGTGATTATATAATATTTTTTTTATAAAAATGTGTTCCTTTCAACATAGTAACCAAAAACAAATCAAAAATGCGCTAATCCTATATCTTAGTGGTTAATGCTTTCAATCACTTGTACTATTTGCTTGCTGTGTACTCAGGCAAAAATATTATATATGTATACCCATCAGATCATATTTAGTCGGTCTAGCATGCAGTGTCAGCACTATGGACTCTAGTGTTTTAAAAACACATATTTTTTTAATGTGTCGTAGATTTTTAAGCTTTCCGACTCTGACTCCGACTCCACAGCCCTGGTTTTTCTTAAGCAATGTATAGTTGATTTTTATGCTCTGTTAAACAGTTTTGACGCTGAGCTTAGGTAGGAATACTTATAAATATATTATTTTCTATCGGTCACACATACTAAGTAATCACAAATATTCTATATTCGCACGAACAATTTCACGGTGTTTCGATACTGAGCCGTGCAGGTTAGGCTAAGTTAGTGGCGTACTAAAAAGAGGATAGAGAATATAGATTCGTCAAAAATAAAATAGTAACCATCAGTTATTTTTTTATATCTAGAAACCGTAAAAAATAACTACATACTATTAAGTAATATTATTATTTAAAATAATTTGATAAATATTAACTATCTCATAAAAAATCAATAAAAATAGTCGTTCGCGTTGTTAAAATTTCCATATGTTTTGTAACAAGCGACTCACGATTCACCTATTGAAATTTGTAAGTGTTCAAGTGTACTAATTTAAATGTGAAGATAAAAGTCATATAAATAATACTATGCTCATCTGCTAACAATTCTCTTTAATAAAAATAATAAAAGATTAATAGTACTTTTTCACATAAAATTTATTACAATTTAAATGTTATAGGTGTTAAGCATTTTATTTTGTGTAATTATAATGTAATTTGTAAATCCTTTGCATTGTTAGTAGTTGCTTACACCTTTTATTTCAATTTAACTTGTATTAATAGCGCTGTTTATATATTTTTCTTATCAGTTGATAATGCTCGCGATGAGCGAAACCGGTCCTGACTAAATAAATTTTATGTGGAAAAAGTACTAATTTTTTTTATTATTTTTATTATAATGCCATTCCATCAAGTATTGACAGTGAACACCTTCAAAATTCTCTTTAAATTAAAACAGTTTTTGCAGTACGATCTTGAAACATATTTTTTTATGGGGAAAAATTACGTTCATTATAGCCAACCTGCCCAAAGTAAATAAATTAATCTAATTTAAGATAAGTATACTACAATATATATATATTTTTAAATAAGATTTCTTATGTACGCCATTATATGTAAGTTCTCTTTTGAAGCAGAAATAAAAGTATGCGATGGCACTTCACAGCGAAGAATCTATTGTGAACATCGTTTTGCACAAGTGCTTCTTCAATATATATATTTTTAATAACTAATGTTATTACTCGATATCATCCATTAGCATTAGTATTATATGTCTTCATCGCAACGATATATTTTATTTAAGCTTGATATAAAGCAATTCTGGTCTATCTTTTCTGAATTAACTATTTTCAGGAATTGGGCTTGATCATTTGTTTTATTGCATCATGTAATATTATATCAATGAATAGTTTCAATGCGTGTGATTGGCTGTTTTACGACACAGTTTTTTCGATTTCTTTTGCATAGCTTTGTCATTGGTCAAACATTTTTTTTGTAGGAATAAAGTCAACCTCTGCTGTTTAGTGATAAGTGTCTTATTCTAGAGATCAGATGGTTCCGGTGTCAAGCCCTGCTAAATTCAATATCATTCTTTTTTAATTCAACGCTGGAGATCATGGGCTCCTCAAATGAATCTCAAGCGACATTAATACTTCTTATAGAAATTATTTAATGTGGATTTTTTTAATTATCTTGCACTTCGGCTCTTTAAATCTGTTATGCAAAGTTTTTTCGACAATAATTGTTTCTTCTTAGAAATAAGGAAAAACTCATTGACATATTTTTTTCAAATATTAATAAATGTTCAAATGATGGTCAAGAAGCTATTAATAATCAATAAAACTTGGTGTAAGTAGACCGTTATAAATACTGATGTGTTTATAAAAATAGAGGTTAAATCATTTATGGTACAAATCGTTAAATCTTAATGAGTCTTATAGTAATTAAGGAAGAGCCATCCAAAACTAAATGTGAAGAACAGCTCAACGGAATAGTTAACCCTGTATTACTTCGGGAAACGATTATTATTAGAAATAAAAATATTTAACATTATTATAAAAGTAACATACATAATATATTATTCGATTTTAATTAATTTTTATTTACACGTAACGCTTCACCTTCAGCTATCGCAAAAAAATGGGAAACTTATTTTTTCTGTTTAATTAACAATATAACATATATTTTGCTGATTAAATTAAGAATATTTTTTTTATTCATGTCCGCTCCCAATGGCCTCCAAATGAAGGTATCTCAACAGGAGTTTTTTTTCTACGAGAACTGTTTATCATTCAGTCGCTCAACCTCACTTTTCTTCAATGTTAGTATAGTAGAGAAAAAAGGATAAGGCTAGAACTTCTCTAGTGGTTAACTAATCGGTATTGCTACACCCAGTTATAAAAGGATCAGAAGGATGGGAGGAGAGGAAATAATGTGAATTGACATCACAAGCACCCTGACTTCGATCACAACTTTGAATTGAATAATTCTCAAATTCACTGTGATTTTACCGGGAATCGAACCTAGATCTGCGTGATCGGTAGAGCAAGCTCTAACCAACTGGGCCATAGCAGGTGAGAATTGATGATAACGCTGTCTAATTAAACATTTAAAACTTATATTTGGATTGATTTGGAAATAATTGGGAATAATCATTTCTTGGTTGTTGGGTTCCTCTATCGCGTTCCCATAGTTGTCGAAGCTCAGCGAGGGCGACGCGTCGGATGGGCCGGCAGTGCCGCGTGCCTCGGCGTACGGGTCATACATCACTCGGCTGACCATTGTGTTCGCGAGGTGCGGACAAACGTACATGATTGCGCGCCCGCCGGCTGACAACCAGCCTCGCAAACACCTGAGCCACCTCTCCCAGATACCATGCGTCAGTGAAAAACGGTCGCCAAAATTCCTTGAGACAGGCATTACTCACTTAAGTATGTAATCATCGCCTTACGGTGATAAAATAACGTACAGGTATTTTATTAATCCGACTACCTACCAATTCAATTACCCATTTTAAAGAGAGAAATACAGTTTTAAGCGGAGAAACTCGAAATTGAAAATATTTCTAAAATACGACGTAGCCTTGTATTAATTGAAATAGTACAGGTAGCTAATACCTGTGATTAACAAAAAAACACACATTTTACAACATAATTTAGTTTTAAAACAGCGACCATAACATTTAGTCATTAAAAAATATTCAAAAGCAACATACAAAAATGTTGTTTAGGAAATTTAAACAATTGATTAAAAGATTGAAAGATTTTTTCCAGTAAACTTTTGTATAGTTTTCATACTAACCCACCGACCATTTTGTTGCAATTATTAACATGGGATTGAGGAATAGTGATTAAGGATTAAAAATAAATGAATACTATTTAATAAATGTTGAACAAATTATTAATAAGAGTTAGCATTATTACAGCTAATTAGATAGTGCGTGAAATATAATAAAAACAAACAAACTAATTTAAAATCAATATCACAACAACGACAGACAATCCATCATAAACATGTGAAATAATTTTAATTACACAATGAAGAACCAACGTTTAATATCGACCTTGCCAGGACTAGAACCTTAAAATTTTTGTGCACCTAGTGAAACAATACAATACAAGTTTATTCTATCTGAAAAGGGAGGAAGAACTTCCGATCAGTTTTTGTTGAATTGTATGCTTTTCAACTTCACATATTTACTTTACACTGAGAGTAAATATGCTTAATATGGTATATTTTAAATTCTATCTGGTAATCAATCAATCGAACAAGAAAACTTTTGATCGCTGTGTGGTTACTAGCCACGACGACTTACTCTTCTATTTATATGCTGGATATAACCTTCTTTTCTTGTGGATCTTTTTCCATGATTAAACAATTAAATTATTGTGTAAGTCGATTTCAATACATGTTTTTGTTTAATGCTGTGAGATTAAAAAAATTAAATTTGCATTTAGTGTAGTAATTATAGTCATTCAATGGCATTACAACCAGATTGAATAGTAAACAATATTAAATATTGTATTTAACACATTAAAGATTATTACGTCGTCAGCTGTGGCCCAGTTGGTTAGAGCTTGCTCTACCGATCACGCAGGTCTGGGTTCGATTCCCGGTCAGATCACAGTGAATTTGAGAATTATTCAATTCAAAGTTGTGATCGAAGACTGGGTGTTTGTGATGTCAATTCACATTATTTCCTCTCCTCCCATCCTTCTAATGCTATAATAACTGGGTGTAGCGATAGCGATTGGTCAACCACTAGTCCTGTTCTAGCCTTATCTTTCCTTCCCTACGACTGAGTAACAAACAGTTCTCGTAGAAAAAAAAATGTTAAGATACCTCCGTTAGAAGGCTATATGCTCGACGTTGGAGCGGACGAAAAAAATATCATTATTTAAAAGTAGTGTTGAAAAAATCACCATGTGTGTTTATTAAAAACATTAAGGTAATAAATTTAAGAAAATATTGTTTTTCAATTTTATTTATTCAAAAAATGGTTATAAATAAATTGTTTATAAAAATGTTAATCCTATATATGTAAAAAAGTAATATTGAAAAATAAGGTGTAATGAAATCATAATGCTTCATCTAGAATCCAAAAGTTATTGGCCGATTAGCAATTGCATGTTGTGTAAAACAAGTATTTATGAAATAGTATGACTTAATTAAATTATTAACTAGTGATGACTATTTTTTGAAAGCAACAGTTGATTGAATCGAAGAAATTCCATTTTATTAGACGTTTCATTGGACCCCTTCGTTCGCTAAATACCACAGATCATTAAAGAGGGTTAGAATTAAATGCTTGCAAACGCGTGACGTGTTGATGGTGTATGAGTTATGGGAAAAATATCTACTAGCTCAGTTACCCCTTTCTCTCACTGCAGTACAGGATTAATTTGGATTTTCCTCCTGCTCATGAAAGAAACATGGCGAGGAAATATGATGAAATTTTAAGTCATATTATTAAGTGATGAAGAATGTTATGTACCACATTAAAAAGAATTGAATAA
This sequence comes from Himalopsyche anomala, assembly GCA_031772345.1. Taxonomy (NCBI): domain Eukaryota; kingdom Metazoa; phylum Arthropoda; class Insecta; order Trichoptera; family Rhyacophilidae; genus Himalopsyche; species Himalopsyche anomala. The sequence continues at coordinate 829,493 of CM062822.1, forward strand.
TATGTACAGTTCATTTAGCAAAGATGCATTTACTCGACAACAAAAAACAAACTACCTGATTATTAAATTAAAGAATAATTCTAAATCTAGTATGTGCACGAGGGGAGCGTATTTTAAAAAAATTCTTGTTTATTGCAACGTTTAGAAAACATTGGAGACTATGAAGTTTCCGGATCACAATGCGCTTAATTATAACGAGTTTTGACAGAATATAGAAAACAAAATCTTCATTCAGAATAAGTTTATCAATTACTGTGGATTTCATTCACTCGTAAATTAGTAGGTTTTTGTTCATTATAGATATTGTAAAAATAAAGAGACTGTGATTTGATAAAAGTTAATAAAAAAATGTTTTTTTATAACATTTAAAGTTATGTAAATTAATGTTAAACCATAAAATTATTTGTCTAAACTTTAAGAAGATTGGTGAAGAAATTTAAACGTTACCAAAGAGAACAGATAGTCAAAAATGTAAGTTTATTCTTCAGCAACACGATTAAGTTTTAAATCGTAAAACACTCTTAATAGTCATGGAAAATATATTAAATTTAAAATATTGCATTATTTATAAGATTATCTTATACAATATGTATAATATCTTTACCAATATCTGTTTTTATGACCAGATTAATTTTAAATCATCAAAACTTATCACTGTTAACTATGTATATTTATTTATAACAATGTAAAATATATTCTCTTTAGTTTTATTATTGTTCTCTGTGTATCTATTGATAAGTAGACAATTTATTATATGTGTCAGTGCATCCGAATGCAGACAAACGGATAGATAATTCAAGAGAGATTATTACTGGAGGCGGAAGTATTTCATCGCTCATAAATTACATCGAGAAATCTCACCCCATTTTCCTCCCTGCATTTCAAATCACCACCGGAAAGGGTTAAATATTTCTCTTATTGTGAGCTGGCAAATATTCTGTTCGTGAAAAGGGTGACGTTGTTTTGAAAAAAAATATATTATAATCAATGAATTTTGTAATATTCTGCAACGTATTATTGATTTCTGCAACGATGTAAAAATGAAAATCTCTCATTCATTTAAAATATTACTACAGTAAAAGTTGTGTACTATACAATTCAATGGTTAGACATGAGCTTAAGATCAGTCGTAATGTCTTCATGTTCTGAAATTATTTAATATTTTACCATACGCCATTTTCTTATTCTTCAGCTTAATTTAACTTTTATATTATTTTATATCATTTAATAATTTCGATTTATCACTATTTGAATACAATCCTTGAGAATGAAACTTTAGTGAATACATAAGCTTCGGTGCTTACTCTTATTATAACACGTCTTAACAATCTATTGTCTTGTTACCATATAAGTTGACGGCTAAGTTTATAAAAAAGGCAAACATATCAATATATTTCGTTCTACAAAATTCATACATTATAATTAATTGCTGTTTCAGTGTAATGTTGCCACTAAAAATAGTTTCGACGATAGCATTCATCATGATTTTTAACTTTATTACAGTGTACTATCAAGTAAATAAACAATTCAGTATTGTACAGCCATTTTGTATTGTAAAGCCATGGCTAGCGTTTTTTTAATAGGTGAAATGGTCACCGCAAACTAGACGTCCCCCTCCTCGTGGAAAGCGCCACCAGCGTCGTGGTGATGGATAGAAGTCTCCCGCCGAATCGCATCTGTTTTAATTCCTCTCTTCATCAGTTGTGTATTAGTAGCTGGTCGAAATAGGGGTCCTGGCAATCGTACTCCGTTAACTGCCTCTTAATGTGTTTATTACTTGTTCTCGCCAATGATGCGAAAAATGTTTTTGAATGTCGACTTTTATAATTCATACGTATTTAACAAAATATACTGAAACTTACAAATTATATAATTCTAAATAATTTGTAGTATTAATTGCAAAAAAATAATTGTTTTTAATATAATGTATAACGTACAACGTATATATTGTTTGTATAACGTTAATATTGTTTGGAAAATAGGTGTAAAATTACCTTTGCATATTGGTTATTTATTATAATTTAAAACAATAATAACAGTTTCATAATAAATGTTATTTAATAAATAAAGAATGTCTTATATTATTGCTTTATGGTAATTCAATAAAAGATTTAAAGGTCTTTGTTGTCATGTTTATCATGTTGTCTTCAAATTAGAATACCCAAGAACATTCCAGACAATTAAATAAAATATTTAAAAATTATAATCCAATTTATGTATGTATTATATGTAATTACAGTCAACATATTTGTACGATAATTTAAGTATCTTCTCAATGCTTTCAAATATTTTCATATCATTGAATGAATGAACACATGTTTTTTTCAATTATTTCATTTACCTAGCCATAGGCTCATTTATACAATAACACTTCATTTTTAAAATAAACCAGGCTTATCAACACAAATTATTGTATATCACTCAAATTAAACATCATTTTTATTTAAGCAGTCAAATTTCTGTAGTGCTGTATAAAATAATGAAAAAATAAGTTCTGACTTAGACATGGTGGTAAAATACCTTTCAGCTAGTACTATATTATTTAATCTGTCTTTCTGCATTGCACAACTGACAGAGCTCTCAGCTGACATATGATGCATGATATGTAAGAAGAGATATAATATTACCGGTATAGCATTTTTTGTGTGGAACAGTACATTGTAGACCAAGCTTTTGAAATTTAAAGTTATGTTGTTTCTGAGACAAACACTGAAATCATAATAAACTTTTACAAAAAGCTTTTGAAACATTGCTCAAATACAAAAACCTGCCGTTCACTTTTATTAAGATAGAACGCAGCGTTGTAAACTATTCAGGCTAAAAGTAATGTATATTTTCTTTGGAAGCTACCATGATTCATCGCAGCCCCAACGCGATAGACAAGGCATCACAAGTGCAGCCGCGGGCCAAATGCATTAACATCACAAGGAGCCCTTATTATTTTATTGTTATTGGCGAATTTAAGTCGAATTTAACACAAGACCGCTTCGTTTGTCAATTCCAATCGATTACTTATCATAAGCCCGGGGCTATCACTCTACTCTACGCCAAGTACCGGGGCTCTACGGCTAAAAGAGGGCGTATATACAGTTCATTGAAACTTTAAATCATGTCAATAGTTTCACCATTCATTTTATTAATTATGTACACTTTCAATGTGTAGCGTATTTACCTTTAAAATACAATCACAACACAATTTATTTTTATGAAAACTACATGTTGTTCAGTTATTCAACCTTCTTTTGGATAAGGCATGTATAGGAAAATAGAGAAAAAAAAGCGCTAGTTGCTTGCCGACCGTTCACTTCTTTCTTCTTTGGCCATGTTTGCTCCCTATGCGGAGCATATGGCCTCCACGACTGTTCACACTACGACATAATTTATTTATCGGTCGTGTTTAATAATTCATTAAACTGAAATCCATAGAGTGATTAAAAAAGGTAAAAAAAGGTAGCACAACAAGTAGAGTAACAGAGTTATCAAGTTTAATTTGATATTACCAAGTATATGGTTGAACTGCATTGTAAAAGTGTTCTAAGTATTCAGTTCAACAATAAATATGATTCGAAGTTAATGAGTTTTCCAGCATCAATCGTTCTACCATGAGACATGAAGTAAAGCTCAAATATTTACCAATTATTATTTTTTATTTCTTCATCATTTCAAGAAAATAGTAAGCATTACAGCTAAAACCAATGTGGAAGAAAATTGAGAAAACGCGATGAGAATTGTTATAAGTCATAAAAAGATTTTAAAAAATCACCCACATTTAAAATTTTAAATATATTTAGACCTTACCGGGACATGAACCCAGAACAGCGTGATCGCTAAGGTAAAGTGCTTAATATCTAAAAAACAGAAAGCGATTGTACATCGGTATTATTGTAGAAATAAATACAACTTTAAAGCATATCATTTATAGATTTTATCATTTGAATATTTGAGATGGTGAGCGTATGTGGAATTTATGTAGGAATTTAAAAAATCAAAATATATTATACGACGCATTGGAAATTAGCTGATTTATTAAATAATTTTGAAAAAAAAAATAGTCATGTTATTTTATTATCGTGATACCTATTTTAAAATTGAGAGCTTCTAAACACCTGTCAAGAGAGCGAAATAATGATTTATTATTATATCGTCTAGCTAATAAAATTATGTACAGATATTTTTGTTGAGATCTAACCTGTATAATGATACAAGTGTCGAATTCTCACAATGTTATTGTATTCGTACAAAATCAAACAATATATGGGTACAGCAGTGAGTTGCTATACGAGACTGTTGGTAATATGCAAATTAAATGTACAAACCTTTCGTATATTCATATATTCGTGTAAATGAAGGTCATGATAATCTATAAAATATTAATATTCTATATACGTAAATTGTTTTGTGGATGAAATAATCGAAAAGTATTTATTCTTATTGCTGCCCTAAAGTTGAATTACGTAAAATGACTGAAAAAACCTTGGTAGCCTATAATATAAATAATTATATTGTAAAAATGTCTGCTCATAATGTGAAGAACATTTATTTATTTGTTGGAGATCTTTTCTAAGCACACCTTTATGTTAGATAAATAATTGTTACTTTTATTTTTAGAACTTATAGGCATCTTCAAAAAAACAGGAATTTACCGATTTTCCCAAACTACCTTTTACTATATTGTGTTTCAATTTACGATAAAAAATTGCCAATATTCCATTTACCAATATTAGAGCAATAATAAAAAAGATAAATTGCCTTATTAGTGATAACTTGTAGAACAGTCTCAAAGTGCATGTATCAATTTAGAAATCATAATGAACATTTAGTAGAGGGTTTCTCTGTGCATACTCACTCTTTTTTCTCTTCTCTTTGTGATACGTTGACTTCTAATTTCATTCATTCATAATACACCAAGTCACCAACACACCCCACTGGTGTTTCCCCCCTTCCCCTATTTCAGCATACAATATCAAATAATATGTGCATAATATTTGAAGTTTCTCAACATATAAAAATTGGATTATAAGTGAAAATTCATTATTTAATCTTACATTTTTTAAAATGACCCAGTTTTTATTAACAATTTTCTACATACTAATTATTTGAGTCATGTTTGAATTTCATCTAATATCTTTAAAAAATCATGTCTTTTGCCAGTTTTTAAGCTGCATTGTTGAAAGTTTTATTTTGCATTCATATTAAGATCGGCTTGTCAATCGCCTTTTGACTTATCTACTCTGGTCAAATATCGTTAAAAAATAAAAAGTTATTTATAAATATATCTCTACTGTCACCAGAACATTAATTCCTGATAGCTCTGAAGATACAACACAACCCACCATTTTTTTCCATTACTTTGCGGCCTAAAATAACATTATTAAAAAAACTAAATACAATTAATGAATTTATACTTTTTGTTATATTTTATTGGCATGACAGATTGCAATACCGGTTTTACTGAATCTGGAATCCCGGTATTTTTAATGTTTTTTATAATTTAGAATTTCGACTGAAGGCGCTTGATGGAAATTTATGTTTAGATTAGAACTATTTTCATAATGTACGTTTCCATTTCCATTGTTTTTTAATATCTAAAAACAGGTTTGAAGTAAAATCGAATTTTGAATGCATTCAAAACTATCACAAATTTTCTACGCGATGAATTAAAATAGATTTAAAAGTTACAGAATTGTTTATGAGTCTTTTAACGATGTATTATTATTTTTAAAGTCATAAAAAACTTATTGCTGAAAAATTATCCGTTTTTTATCATGGTATATTTTATAATTTTATATGAAATACCAGAATTTTACGTATTTTTTTATTTATTTATACTTGTACGGAAATATGGTTAAGTATGATGGTCCGGTATTGCAATTCCTGATTGGCATACAGACATAAAGTTTCATACGAGTTTGAGAAACAATGTTTATAGCTAATATTGAAATATTACTATAAATAATATCCTCTTTATAATGTGAGTTGATAGTTAGGTGGCTAAGGGTAGGTGTGGGGTGCATTATTCGCTTGCACCGCGGGGTTTCTTTGTGCACTTTTATTGGTCTGGTGTCGAGCCTATTTTTGTGATAGCCCTCGGGTGATATTGCTATCCATTGTTATTTGTCAAATTATAAACGAGGCTATTATTATTGCGCGCTAAGTATGGTAACTGATTTTCTCTACATTATTTAACAGCAATAAAAACGCTTAATTACAATTTTGAACCGATTTTTTGGCACAAAATATTTACGCGTATCTTCGGATATTTTGAAAACATGCATAATAGTATTTTTTAATCGATTCCTTCTCCTAATGTGTGTAAATCATATATCCTCCGAATGGTGGTATCTCAACACAAGTTTTTCTAATATATTGTTATTTGATCAACCTTTTTTTAAAATGAAGTAAGGATATTAAGGGTATTGTTAGAAAAGGACCAGTGTTTAACTAATCTCTCTTTCTGGGTCCAGTTATTTTAGAATTTTAAGAATGGGGGGCGAATTTTTAAACATCACACATCCATATGGCCTCCGAACAGAAGTCGATTGAATAAAAAATCATTTTGTATTAGGATTGGAACCCGTGAGATCTGATACGGAAGTCAACAACGTTAACCACTGCGCTGCAAACCATTTTTTTTTTATTGAATTTACCCACAATTATTTAAGTGTAACATTAAACAAATAATGATTACTGATTTATACCCAATTTAATATACACTTGATTTTAATTCACAAATATGTATCTAGTTAACAATAAATTAACACCATAAAAATCGTTTTATTTGCGGTCACAAATTTCCTGTTTTTTTACACAATTAAAAAAACGCATTGTATAAAAATGAACAAAATATTCCCGCACAAAATATTGAATGTTACCTCTTAAAAATCAACACCGCTCAATATTTATACTATACATAACATATGTGCTATGTTCTATAGAGTAAGGAATATAATTGTGTGATAAACAATGTTTCTTTCCAAATATCATAAACCCTAACTTTACTTGTCCATGTATACGTATGGTATTAACAAAAATGATTGCATAAACCGTGCGAACAAATCCCGTAGGGTGTCACATTCTCTCATAAACTAAAAGTTATTGTGCAAATATTATCACAAACTTCGTTATTGCGAGAAAAGCATGGGAAAATATTATTTTTCAAGTGAACGCGATGTGTATATTTTAAGACTAGAAATGGTATGAAACAAATTGTGGAATACTTATTAGATTGAGAATGATATTGTTTAAAATAGTTTATGGATAGGCATTGTTAATATTAAAGTAAGTATTTTTTCAATTTTTAAAACATAAAAATAAAATCACTAAAATAAATTGAATTCTTTAAGTGATGGTCGTTGTATCATTTGTATTTTTATGACATTTTGTCAGTGAAATTTTTAATTAACTGTATGCGGTTTGTAAGAAACAGATTTAAAATTCAAGGTAATGTCATATTTTTTTAGGTGTAACGAGAGCGATTAGTTAACCACTAGTCATGTAAAAGCTCCATTATTATATCAATACTACCCCCTTCCAAAAAGAGACGATGAGAATCTGAGCAACAAACAGTTATTTTAGAAACATTTTGAGCAGATATGGATAAAAGAATCTATTTGTAGCTGAGCATTGTGAGTGAGTTAAGCTTCACTTTTTAATATGATTCATTTGAGAACGTCGCGAAGAAAGAAAGAACGGCAAAACATAAATAAATGCTGACAATAATGCAGGCACATTTTGATTGACATAAATAACTTATTGGTAATAGAAATTATTCACGGGAAATTTTTGTTGCAAAATTATCATTATCTAGTCAATAGTGACTATTACAGGGGTGGGGAACCTTTTTCTTCACTTAAAGCTATTAATTTGATTCAACAATTGGCCGCAGTAAACATTGACAGGGAATCTTTGTAATTCAGAGTGGCCAAAAGGCCGCAGGTTTCCCACGAATGGACTAGTTCATATTCATATAACTTTTTATAAATAGTGTGATAATTATTATAATATAACGAATCAACGAAATGAAGAAGTTTTTTTTAAGAAAAGACTGAAGAAGCAATCATTAAACTAGTTAATTTGATAAATTATCAAATAATCTATTTGGTCTTTAATACATAAAGTGTCAGTTTGAGAACTCTATAATATTAATAACGATATCCGAAAAGGTCCTTGAAAGTTTTGGAGCAAAAATATTCAATACGATATTATCTATAATCTGTAATGTCTTTATTTGGTATGGAATAAATGAATTATTTCCATCGAGTGTTGTTCATTGAGGCGAGATGATCAACGTTTTTGGCAGTTAGTTCTGCAAAGATAATGACTGGCACATCATAATGAATGGGCTTTCGCACTTGAGCTCTACTTATCTTAATAACGTTCCTAGACGTTGACCCTTACAATTAAAGCCACCACCCTTCTGGAATAGAAGCAACCCTCTCGATGAAAGATATAGATGATTTCATCAAAATGATACGAAATTATATAACACGTAATAACAACCAACAGTCAGGATATTTAGTAAGCCGAAACAATTGTCTGTATTTCTATGTTGGCTTAAAATCGATTTTTACTGTGGGTTCGGTGCAAACGTATGCAATTTAATCATATGAATTTTATTGTGTTGTAAAATGCGGAACTCGACCAGTCATTATGTATGCTACTTCAATATGATATAATGCTCACGACAAGCATAACATAAAAAATCTCCAGATTTTATAAAATAAATCACTGTGACATCATATATGCCTTGTGGTATGTGCACTTCATAGAGACTTGAAAATAGCTACCATCCGCGAGTTTTTCCGTGAAATCTCTCAAAAGTTTCGTAGCAAAGTAGGCAAACTTTACAACCCAACGATCTCTTACTTTCATAATTATGAAAGTTACCCAATAATCGTTTAAGGTCAAAAGCAGATCCGATTGACAATCATCATAGATTTAGATTTTCTTTCAAAATTAATACAAATAAAAACAAAACCATTATAAATGGCTATATTAAGTATGTGCATGTGTATTTATAGTTTAGTCTATGATGAGGTATATAAAATATAATATAATTACCATATGAATGCATATGGTGTTCAAGTGAATTGGCTTCACTATGAATTTCTCACCTTTAAAACGATCACGTATTCCACCAAAAATAAATTCAAATGAAATACAAATAAACAAAACTTTGACGTTGGCGCGCCTTTAGACTTACAGTTTTATTAATTTAGTATACGAAATTGCGCTACGGAATATGGCCATGAAATAGCGGTTGCATATATGGAGGTAACTGGGAGATAGAAGTAAAAATAGTTTGTAAAACGTATTAACTGAATCATTTTTTGTTTTCGAAACTTTGTTCTTCTGTCTGAACATAATATAGGTAATAATTTTCCACGAAGAATTCACATAAAAAATCACTGAAGTTATATCATACAACAACGTTTTTTCTTCACTGTAAAAGTCTTAAATTTAGAATTTGTCAACCTTATGTAATGTTAAATAAATAAAAAAAAAATCATTATAAATATACATACATTAACAAGTTGTGAAGATATTTCAAATATAAACATATAAAGTATTTTTGGCAAATTGGAAGATAAGATTTTTAGACTTTATTAATCGATTAATGCCTACATTAGTATAAAAAATATTTCCTACGTTCCAAACGCTTTTGTTGATTTTCGATAATGAATAAAATTATGTATTAGAAGCACAAAAATAATTAGACAGAGTTCTTCTCAAGACACGTGGCCAAATCGGGTTGACGGTCGACCGCTGCTTAGCATTCAGATCCCGTACACACCTTGTATTGATTACCAACCCCCGCTGATGTGGCCGCTGGCTTCGCATTGCCTTTGGGACGTAAAGACTATGCTATTGCAACGCCATACTCTTGGGTTCACATGCCCGCCTGGTAGAAATATAGTTTCCGTCAGTGTAGAGATTAGCAGACATGACAGAAAAGAGTGGATTTCGCGATTTAATCGCAGAATTATCATTGATTCAAATATTAATTCGAATATTTTATCTTTCAAAACATGTTAGATCTTAATTATCAATAGAAATGAAAACTTAAACAATGATATCAATAAACTCATTTCCTTGTGTGATAACAGTGCTATTTTTACATCAACGTTTAAGAACCACTTTCAATATAAAATCAAATGCATTTCAATGATTAGTAAAATCTTTACAAAATATACAAAAAAAACTTTCAATTGCTAAACTACTAACTCCTTTAGTTTTCTAGTGTTGTGGTCAAAGTTGATACCGAGCAAACTATACGTAGATCACTTTCAAGGTGTTCACTATCAATACTTGGTGGAATGGCATTATAATAAAAATAATAAAAGATTTTTAGTACTTTTTCCACATAAAATATATTTGATCAGGACCGGTTTAATTGTATGTTATAGGTGTTAAGAATTTTAATTTTGTTTATTTATAATGTAATTTGTAAATCCTTTTTATTGTTAGTAGTTATTTACACCTTTTATTTCAATTTAACTTGTATAAATAGCACTGTTTATATATTTTTCTTATCGGTTGATAATGCTCGTGATGAGCGAAACCGATCAAATAAATTTTATGTGGAAAAAGTACTAAAAGTTTCATTGTTTTTATTATATGTAGATCATTTAATTTGCAGACGCTACTTATATACTCTACGAATGGAAAATCAAACATACATATTATGTAGGTAATTTTCCGTGTAATTAGAAATTAAATAGGAATTGAAATTTCCTAAATAATTAATACCATTACGAATAAATATTTTCAAGATTTTATAATATTCTTATATCATAGATGCAGATTGTAACCGTTTTGGTGATGGAAGGCAGATGTTATAAATATTAACAATAACAAGTGCGTGTTCAAATGTTACAAGAGTTTAAAAACAAAACCCAATATTCCAGATGCATATCGTTGGAATATGCCTGTATCGAGAAAAAAAATCGTTTTACTGATTTGCCGATAGTTTATTTTCTTTGGTTTACCGGTAAACCTGTTTTTCGGTATTGAAAGCCTTATTCTATATCTGTTTGTAAGACGTGTTTTATAACCGTCCAACGAACTAATCTGAACGCATTGAGGTGAATTGATACTTAACCAATGCCGTTATACTGTTTGCATTTTGAGTGACAGGTTAATGGAATTCTTGATATTCTTTTTCTCTTATTGTAATGAATATTATTTTATATATTTTTGGCAACTATAACACTGTTATTATCTGGAGATCGTACGGAGATATTGTTTTAAATAAATTGAATATAATGTATCATACTTTCAGTGACACATTAACCGAACAAGATTTTAATTACCAGAAATAAAAGTCTTAATTAACCACAATTAAATTTACTTTTCAGGATTATGGTAATATAATCAATACAAGCCATGTCCATCAAAATTCCATTAGTTCCGACTCTACAATGCATACATTGAATCTAAGTGTCTTTATATGTTTGCAATATTTCCACCGCCGTTACATATTAAACGTGCCAGTAATAAGCGATGTATAACAAACCCGCAACTATGGGTTCAGGCGTAAAGAGACCGAGTGCATCAAACTGCAGCGGGACAGGGGACGCGGCCCGATTGAGTGCACGTGTCACACGTGAGCTGCGCCGCCCGCGAATAATCCGATTATGACACCCGCCATTCGACCCACCCCCCACAGCCCGCACTTTCTGTTTCCCTGGGAAAACCTCTGTACTATCAGTTCTGTTTTCCCAATGCTAATAAACTCATTGCGTTCACGAGATGTGATTGATGATATAATGTTATATTATATATATATATATAAAATCTTATAAAAAAACAGTATTTTTAAGTGTTACGTGGTATACTTTTAATTCTAAAAGTAGGACAAATACATCAAAAATAAAGTATCACTAAGGTAATTTTTTGTATTCTTTTTCGTTTTGTACATCATAAGCATTCTATTACTATTGAAATAAAGTATTCCTGGAACCACCGTAGAACATGTCTTGTATCGAGGGGGGCCGTGGTATGATTTTTTTTGTGAAACGCTACCTTAAAAAGTCATAACTATATCGACTATGGAAAGGAAAAAGGACGTTTTCAGCTTCCATCCTTTTGATAGAATGTGTGTCAAATTATAAACATTGTGATTATCGAAGAAAAACAGTTTTGGAAAATTGAGGGATTGTAGATTATCATTTTTTAGACAAAATTTGAACAATTTTATTAATGAAAGAGTTTAATTATGTTTTTTTAAGCCCGCGATCCGAATCTGAGTAGTAATTTCAACACGTTCAATACGTAATATAATTAATTTAACAATCCGAAGTGGTAGTAGACGTTGGTGGCCGATGGTAGCTTCACAGACGAATTATTACTGTACAAATTTTGTCCCTCTGCCATGAATGTCTGTAAGCCTTTATAATATAATATTAAAACAAACGTACCTACTTAATTTAAGCTTTAAACATTGAAATTTGAGTCAATCAGAGACTGCAGCAATTATTTTTTTTATAACAATATAGAAATCCATATCCAAATTCAAATAAACTAAATCTTTCTAAAACCTAGTAATAATTAAAGTTTTTCTTCGTCTTTTTTAAAAAAATATATGACTTGTGAATAATATTGGTGGTATGTCGCTAGTCGCTACCCCACTAGGTTTGATCATCGGTTGTGGTTTTTTGGTATTTTTTTAAAACATATTGGGTATTATTATTTATATAAAATCTACAAATATTATCCAAAATGAAGTATGATCTTTCCAATATCTTTAAAATATTAAAATTTCATGGTAATTTAAAAAAAAAAGGAAATACAGGAAAGAAACCTGGAAAAGCATAAAATATTATTCCATTTTTAAGCAATTTTGAGCAACAAGTGGTGCGAGGAATACTCACTAAAGTAAGTCATTGGTGTGCAATAAAAACAAATAAAACAGTAATATTATTTAAATGTGATTTAAAACTCATGGCATATTCTCTGCGATGTAGTTTAATGAAAACTCATGGGCTATTAGAAACCCATCATAAACAAAATGTATAATAAATATACGAGTCGTAAAGAGATAACATCAAACAGTACGAATAATTTAAACAGCCTTATCCCTTGCAAGGGTTCAATTAAAGTTTAACACTCATGTTAATTCCCAACGTCCCATTCCACTCTCGTCTCCCTTTTATGAAATATCAGAGCGCAAATCCAAAAGTTTTCCGACAAAGCATCGGATACCTTGAACTGTTTCACAAATTATTAAATTTAGTACATACAATATCGTATTGCCACATAAAAGTCGTATTTTAAATAATAAGTTTTATTTTTTAGCCCTGAAAATATTTTCCTAACCCACACATAACAAATTTTACAGGAGACAAAAAAAAGGTTTTTTGATTACTTTGAGACAAAAGTAAATCGTGAAATATACACAACCTTGAAGTGCACGGTGACTGATAAACTGTTTTTTTAATTGACTTAACCTAATATTAATTCAATAAATTGTTTAAGAAAAACTTTTTATTAAATCTTTTTTCTTGGTAACAATTTTCACAAACCCTTTATTTATAAAACTTAAAAGCAACATTTAAACACTAATTCGACATTTGCAGGTTACATCCATTTGATAGAACGTGTGTCATTTTTTAAATAATGTGATTATCAAAAAAAACTGTGGGTAACGTCCTTTTTTCTTTCCACAGTCGATATGGAATATTGTAGAATAAGAAAATAGTTGGACTTGATAAATAAAATATAAATGATTAATTTGCTTACTGTTAAGTATAAAACAGTAAAACATTAAGTTATTTTGCAAGATTTAAAAGGTTACTTTAATTGGCATTCCGGCGATGACGCGATTGTCAAAATTATTGGCATGAAACCAAAGAATCATCATTCTTACGTAACTAAACATTTTATTTTAAATTTATTGCTATTTTTACGTTAAAACACTGAAATTCATCCAATAAAATACCAACTTAATTTTTACATTTATTATTGGTTAGAGCTGAAAATTGATTGTAAAAAAACTCTTTAATTCCCGAAAACCAAATTTTAATCATTCAAATATTGTACATTCACATTACTTACTGAATAAGTTCATCCAAGCACTAACGCCTGAAGATGCTGAAATGATAAATTTGAATATTGAAATACCACCAAGCACTTTCAGTCGAAACCAAGTTAATAATAAGTTTAATGAGTATCGTCAAAGAAAAAACACATTAAAAGTAATAAGTTGCCGTAAAATGATGTTTGTTTTGTGATTTAAGAAAAGCTCGCAACTTTTTTTAAAATAGCTGACTTGCGTTAAACGTTGTTGTCAGTGTTGAGCATCACGTGATCACAGATTTTCTTTGCTAATGTGTTCATTTAAGAACAAGCAGACTCATTTGCTGCGATGTCAATCGAGAGATGCGAGAAAAGCACAACCGCATTTTCTGCGGACCGAGCAGCACCCGCCAACCTGTTTAGTTAAATAGGCATCGAGTGGAACGAGGGTACGGAGGGCCTTCAAAAAGCTACGCCACTTTTAATCCATATGTCCCCAGGGTCTGATCTGGCGCTGATAGGGGCTGCCCCTCTCGGCTTTGCCCCAGCGTGCCCTTAATGCCCCTACCCGGGCGCCCCTGGGGCATTTTGAATTCAAAAGAACTCCATTCCACGCCGACACCTTTGGCGAGCGAAATGAAATGAAACAATCTATTCTAAATTTGAGCACTTTTTTTGCTTACTTGCTGTCGGTTACAGTTTACTTTGGATGAGGGGGTTACGCTGCGCTTAAGGGACCATGATTCAAAACTGTATGATTGACTAAGCGAATGTTTTAAAGCGCCAAAATTTTCTAACGTCGTAAATAACCCATTGCATCTCAAAAACAGTTGGAATATAAATGAAACTGATTGGACTTCCACAATTAACTTTCTTTGAATCATATTTTAGGCTTTTTTTAAGATACCACATCCTAGCTCTATCTTTATATCCCTACTACTCTTCCGGAAAAGGAGAGGATGAGCAACTGAGTAACAAACAGTTACCGTAAAGAAAAATTCTGCTGAGATAACAAAATTAGAAGGCTATATGCTCTTCATTGGGAACGGACGTAGATTTTTAATAAATGAAGATAATTTAACGTCAATTTATCTTCATCCAAATTACAACACGGATTAAAGATTTGATCCTGTTTTACATGGCTGTTTTTGTGCGTATCGCACATTTATTCAACACCATAATATTATAATATTGTATTAATTTCAGTATTTTTGTATTTTTGGGTTATCACTATGAAACCATCGTGCTTTATAAATTACTGTTTTTTAATAACCAATACTTTCAATATCAATACAAAGTATTCGAAATATGTGAAAATTGAATCAATAAAATGTAAGTGTTAGTTAAACGATAGTTTGTCTAAAGACGCTTCTCAAATAGGCGAAACACGTTTCACAAATTGTTACACACCCTTAAAATTAACTTTCAAAAAGATGCTGCCCATCCCATCGAAAATAATAAAATTTCGGCTTACCTAATTCTGCTTTCAGAAGACAAATTCTGATGGTTTTTTTTTAAATTTTGTATTTTGCGAAGGGTTGTGAAATAATAACTCATTAACCATGAAGTAAAAGTATTTTTTTTAAATATTACGTCACAGATATTAAGAAGTTTTTCATGAATCAATGACATTATAAAAACAGTTTTTCCTATAGTGTTTGAAAACTAATTTAGTATGCCATTTTAGTTTCAAATCATTGTAAAAATGTTCTTAAGAAATATCTTTTTCTTACAAAGGCTTATTAGTCAAATATTTTAACTCGTACATAATAATGATAGGACAATATCCACAACCAGGTTATAAAAATTGCGTTTTAATTATTCATTATTGCCGAATCAAGATCTCGTTGAAAACAAATTCGATTAAAATGTAAAAATCCGTTGACAAATGGACATTTGACAGTGCCACCCCAAAGCGTACCGGTTTCACGAAAAGGGGGAACGATAAAATTGCGGTAGGTGCATGTATGTATGTTGAATAGAGTTGTTTTGAGTGAGAGGCGTCATAACGTGTGATGGGATTTGATAAGCATCTCGTTGCAATAATTTAACAGCCGTCGATGTCTTTGTCGATGCTGATCCCATCCTAGATAAGAGAATTAAGCCCTACAGCTTAGTTAAAACATGTAATATTAATGGGCACTGCACATGTACAATTTTGATGGAAATTCGGTCAAAGATTTTATTCTACGCTATTTATTCATGAAAATCAGTCACACTAATCGTTTTTTATTCACTATCTTTCACGAAAACAATACAAACAAATATATGAAATCGACTTGTATTTTATAAAAATACTATGGTCAAGTAATGAAGGTGCAATAGTTAAAAAAATTATATATAGCATACAACTTTTTTTTTCAAAGAGAAAAATAGAAAAATAATAAAAATACACTGTAAGAACAAAAAAAGGAGATTCAATAAACCAAAAATAAAATACCCGGTATGTACAATAGTGTGAACGTCGTTGGCTTCTGTGAGCTTGAATCCCAGTGCAAAAAGCATTTTTTCAATCAATTTAATGTCTAAAAATTCTTTTCCACCTTTCCAGTCCAAAAAAACTCTTTTAACGGTGCGTTAAAAGAGCTACTTACTAACTAATAGTCCTGTCCTAACCCTAGTTTATCTATCCCTATTGTCTTCGAAAAAAGAGAGATTGAGTGACAGAATAACAAGCAGTTCTCGTAGAAAACTTGTGTTGAGTACCTCAATTATTGGCATCTACAATATAAGATTTATAATAAAAATATACAATTAAATATTTTTTATTGAAAAACGTCTATGAAATTTTATTTTGAGAATTTTATTTAAGAAAATGAGTTTTTTCGTTTACCAAATTATTATATTCAATGTATAAGCAACAACACAATGTTTAATAAAAAATAAATCATGATATTCGTATTGGTAAAGATGTTTAATACCTTTACTTAAACAATGGCCTTTAAACTGTTGCTAGATGTATATAATATGTAATGTGATCTAGAAACTTGTATGTACAAGCAGTATGCAATGAATGAACGTGTGAAAAGCAAAACTAACCAACCACTGCCGAGCTTAATGCGACCAGAGCTTTCAGGCTGCGGGGATGGCGAGAAGATAGAAGAGGCCCGGGGGCTGAAAATTCATAGCGAAGCGTGTTTTTCATAATTCGATTCGGCGCAAACCCAGCATAATGAATCATTCCATTTTATTTGCACATCTATCAAACACAAAGTGTTCTTGCAATGAGGGTATAATATAAGGATTTTTCAAATGCGCCGAAAGATTGGTTACACGTGGATATAATGAATGGTAAATATGATGTGATAAAATATTGAAAGAAATGGCATCTAAAATGACAGTATTGTTGGGCATCGCTAAATAATATTAAATTGTGTAAATTCCACGCATTTTGTCAACAACAATCCTGCTTTTTAGATGATTTGATCTTCAACCACTAAATTCACATATGAGCTGGATCTGATGACTAGTACAAAGTTGTCGTGTATAATCCTAATATATAAAAATGAATGTTTGCTTGTTTGTATTTAATGCGTTTCCGCACCGCTCATCCGATTGCAATAAAACTTTGACAAACTTTTTGCTTTCACTTCCGGAAAGATTATAAGCATAGTAAAATTAACTTACAGTAGGTCTTATATATAAAAATCATTGTTTATATGTCTGTCATACAGTTCATTTTGACAGCATATGCTTGCACTTGCGCGAGGGTTATAGTACAATTAACTTACAGTAGGTGGCTCGTGTGTCATACCATAGACAATCGGCAGCAAACGTCAAACAGACAGAAAAATAAAACACGCACAATTTAATACTTTTTTGATAAAATATTCTATTACTTACTTATTTGATAACCCAGTATGTATTTATTCTAGTGCTTTGCCCCTGAAAATACTCCATACTTAGTAACGATAACCAAAAATATTTTTTGACTAGCTGTCACTTAATTGAATCGACAATTTGATATTACAGTAAGTACTTATGATAATGGACTTAATGCGACTAGCGAAAAGGCCCCAGGGCTTTTAATAATTGGCTTCTTTACCAAGCACCCTTTAAAGTTTGTAGTTAGTAAAGCCATTATGTAATATTTTTACGCTTCATTGGTGACCCATTCAATTCGTGTCTCTTCAACCCCTGGCACTGAAAAATCCAGACGAGTGTTTATAAGCTCGTTCAAAACATTAACAATGAAAGATTTTTTCGTAACGTTGAAATGCACTTGAAAAGTTTGGACAATTTTTTTTATAATTTTGATGTGGGTGTTAAAATCTGTTTAATATTAAGTCAAATACTCACATTTATCTTTGTTGTTGATTATTATTCAACCATTTCTTAAGAAATGCGACCCCAATACCCACATTTTCTTAAATATCTATTTTAATATGGGTGATACAATGTTTATAATTAAAGTATTCTTATATCATAGTTTTTTGGACCTTTTGTAGTTTTTATAAATACGCAATAACGCGATAATGCGATAACGAGATAAGCGCCCAATCATCAGCGATCGTTCGTAAGATAACTGGGCCGAACGCGTCAGTTGCAAATTTATATTTGCACTGGAATGACGTCTTTTTACGTTCAACTTCAAATATGATTATTTATTAAAAAACCACGGATTTTTATAAAAAAATGTATGAGAGATATTTTAAAGCCCTTAGACTATTTTTTTTAAAATTTATAAGAATAAGACCAATAATGAGGAAACCCCTGGGGTCCCTAAACGACCCCCGTCGGCAGAGAAGTATTTTCCTAGTCTCCGAGCCGCGAGAGATATTCACGGGGTTTTTAATTTTTTACTTGTGTCTACTGACTACAGATTTAATTTTAACAGACGTATGAGCCCAAAGTTAAAAGCATACAAGTGATTGCCGTATGCTGAACACATATTAGCCTGGAAAACTTTTTTGAACTAAGATTTACTCCCTTTTCGTATAATTCTACAACTCTATCATTCTTTGATAGAATATGTACATAACTTGAATTTTTCACAACTAAATCATCAAACGTTGGTCTGGCTTATCATTACAAAGTTGGACTAATTTTCTCCAGCATTTTTCTTATATCATTTTTTTTTCCAGAAAATTTATTTTTCGTAATTAATGATTTCTCGACAAATAAATCTTTCATCAACAGTAACATATTCTTGATTTCTTCTTGGCTTCTTAAATTATCTTGCTTCGTTTCTTCTTATCCTAACCAACCACCCTACAAAAGTTAACCATCAACAGAACAGGATTGTAACAGCCATCATTTTTTTGTTGTTGCAGTTCTCTCAGATCTCATTGGATAAATAAAATACATTGCATTCAATTGCCTATTACTTTATCAAAATCAAAATTTTGAAAAATCGTATGTTTTGCTTCATAACAGTTTTTGTAACATTACGTTTTGAAACGTGTTTTTTTTACTTATTCGCACAAGCGATGATATTTTAAATCATAATAATTTATTCAGAACTGGTTTTAACAATTCTTAACTGAACTAGTTAGCTTTAGTAAACTGTCATTATTTGATAATCAAAATGTGTAATATGTATCAAACACGAAAATAAATCATTTCTTATTTATTTTCATCAAAGCTGAAGAATAAGCACAACAAAAAATATTAAGAAGTCGAGCTATTTTTCAATAACGTAAAATATATAAACAGATAAATTGAAAACCATTGAGTTTATTAAAAATATTAAGCCGGGCATGGAAAAAAACAGTAAGAACCAGATAGCCATGAGCAATGTTCTCTCTAAGCTGCGTACGTGCACGGCCGCGTAGCAGTTGGTAAGCCCCCGCGCACTCATTCCGGGTTGGCGCGCACTACAAGACGGTTGTTAAATTAATATAATCGGTCCGCGCAGTCTCCGCGCAGCCTTTGAAATTTCCGCGCAGCTAACCTCTTACCTTAGATGCTTTAGAGCAGTGCTTCCCAACCTGTGGGCCGCGAAATTCAGTAGAAAGTATTTATATATTTAAGTCTGTCAAATCGGTGCTTCCCATATTGGGGAAAGCGGAATTTCTTAAGGGAGCCGCCGTGGGAATGCGGGATCGAGAAATTGAATTCCAGGGAAAAAGTAGTAAATCGAGGATTTCGAATTCGTCGGTGAGCAAAAAAAAAACGGAGATACGGAGACAATTGAGGAGGGCCGCATATTTTTTTTTTAGATTTAGGGGGCCGTGGAATGAAAAAGGTTGGGAAGCACTGCCTTAGAGGGAACATTGGCCATGAGTCTACTAAATTTAGTTCAACGTTGTGAAAACTCGACATAAGGCGACCACAAAATTATGGGAGTCGTCATGGACAATAAAATACAGGGTAACAAATGTTGCACGGAGAAAAAATATCACCACACAAAAAGATTAGATGAATGAACCAAATCCAATCAATTTCGTAATAACCCCTCCTTAGCTTGCAGGAAGCGTGTGCAAATGTATCTGTTGGGAAAATATATATATTTTTTGTTTTGAATATTCAGTAATAAAATATGTAAAATACTTTCGTTATTTTAAGTTGATAATATTATTCTTCAAAAACTTTAAGTCATTTTTGAATATCTGCACAAGAGACCTGAGCTATCTTATAATAAATTATTGGAACGAATTTTAAGCTATATGATAAAATTTATAGAAATAAATTATTTATTAGCACACTCATAATCTCGATCCACTGTTGAAATATCTTCTCCACTACTTTGAGCATACCATTCGATTATCTATCGACCAAACTCTCAGAGACCCGTTAAGTGTCTTAATGTGTTTTGGCAACTATGATATTTGTGTAATGAAGATTCATTTTTTTAGCAAGACAGCTTGTCTTTCATATTCATTTAGAAGACTGAAAATATAAGTAAATAGCGTTTCAATTAAAATATAATATTTAATTTATAATATTAATCATATATATGATATCTTATTTACCAAGATAACGAAGCTTTCAATTCGTTTTATTGAAATCCTTTTTTGAATCTAACTTTTCTATAAAACGGGTGTATTTTATTATACTAGCCGGTACTCGGTTCCCGGTAAGCGTTACAATGCCTCTTAGAGAAAGAAAGTGTTTGTGTTTTAAATTGTGTTTATTGAAATAAATGTTTTATTTTTCTGTCCGTTTGATGTTTGACGTTTGCTGCCGATTGTCTATGGCACTACACACGCGCCATCTACTGTAAGTTAATTGTACTATAACCTTCGCGCAAGTGCAAGCATAAGTTGTCAAAATGAACTGTATGGCAGACAAAAAACAAAGCAAAAATTTTGTCAAACTTTTATCGCAACTGGATCAACGGTGTGGCAACGCATAAGATATGAACAAACAAACATTCATTTTTATATATTAGATTTTTTTTTGACCATATCTCTCAAGTCATTTGAAACAATACCTGAATATGAAAAGTATTTTTA
The DNA here is from genome assembly GCA_031772345.1 of Himalopsyche anomala. Taxonomy (NCBI): domain Eukaryota; kingdom Metazoa; phylum Arthropoda; class Insecta; order Trichoptera; family Rhyacophilidae; genus Himalopsyche; species Himalopsyche anomala. The sequence continues at coordinate 850,906 of CM062822.1, forward strand.
CCATCTATTTTTTACCGCTCATATGAAGTTTTTCTGGTAATTTTTACAAATTTAAGTTAATTCAATAACTTACTTTATACAAATGATTTAATATTGGTGTTCAAATATACTGTAGACAAAGTTCAAACACATCTGTCAATATGAAGTACATGAACGGAAAACAATAATTTTTCATTCTTTATTGTGTTTGTTTTGTGGATGTAGTATTTATTTTTTATTTACTTTAATGACCCTATAAGTTCCGGCCTCACGAGTTCCGCAGTTCTTTAAATATAATAAATATATACCTACATGCACGGTGTGTAGTATGTACTAACAGATAACTATCGTTCCGGTTATATTAAAGTGTAGTTATGTATGTTGGAAACTAAAATAAGTATAGAGGCGATATAACCCTGTTAGCGAGATAAAGAATACAGGGTGAGCACTAAGCATACTACTTGAGCGTTTTTGGAGGGTCCTTATTTTTTTAAATAAAAACCACAAAACTGATTAAACCCTTAAATACACAGATGACTACGAAAAGAACAAAATTTTGTTTTGGCTTTTTTGGAAAAAATAAATTGATTTTACATTTATTTTTATACCTAGTGGTAAAATACATATTAACTCTTTATATTGTATCAGAATGTGTCTTGATAACACGTGCTTAACCATCATAATCTTCATTCGAACAGAGCAGGCTGGAGTTTTGGCGAACATTGGTTTTTGATAGTTTTTTAGTACAATTTTCACAATAAAAAAACATGGTTTATCATAATAGTATCATATTCTATAGTTGATAGTGTATTCCTAGTGTTGCATTTTTATAAACTGTATGAAAATAATATTTTATGCTTCTAATGCCTCGGTGTTTTTTAAGGTGTTTTTTGATAAAAATATATAAAAATCTATAATTTTTTTAACTCTGACAAGTTTATAAAAACATGTTAATTAATAAATAAATTGTAATGCTCATTTTCACAATTAACAATAAACGAGATAAAGTTTTTTTTAATGCAGTTATAATTAAAAATAAATTTTAAATTCTTACAAATATGTTTAATTTTTTAATGTGGCATTTTTTCAGTGCTAATCGTTGATTAACAAATACAGAGTATGATTTCATTTACTTTTTGATAAAAACCCATTTTTGAGTCTCATGGAACGCAATATTAAATGAAAGAATAAATATTTGAAACAAAAAGTGTAATTGTCAGATTTTTCTATTACTTTCTATAGAACTGTTACCAAAGAAAATGTATACAAGAAATTGTATACAAAGAAGAATTTGATATTAAGATCCATCAAGTACCCTCAGTTTATAAATTAAGTATCATATCATAACACTGTCTTTTTTGAATTAAAGATAATAATTCACCTGTTACTATGTTTTGGCAGATATTTTGTTTGCAACCACCGATCACTTTCTCTTTAAAGAAGCAAGGGTGCATGCCTTCATACATATTCAATAGATGCACCCTTCATTCAAACGGTGGCCGCTCAGACTGTGAAGCTTCCGTAAAAACTCACCGCGTGACCCACCGACTAACGACATCCTGTCACAGTCTTACGTCTAGCTTTCGGTAAGGGTGACTGCGGTGCGCTGGGGATGTTATGTAGTATAAATTGTCAATAGGCATTGTGATGGACACCGCGCGAAATATATTTTTTTACTAAAATATTTCCTCCGGACGTGGAAAATGTGTGAAAACTAGGGTCTATGTTGTACGCAGTAAAACTTTAGTGATTTTAAAACATTCCTATTTGTTGTTCATGCATTTTGGCCACGACGAAAGAACCACAAAAAGGTGGCTGTAAAATAATTCCAAGTCGTTATCACGTGGGTTTTTAGTAAAAATGTGTAATAGTTATATTACATTTTGTTTGATATTGCATATTTCTCATGTGCTATAACAATTTTCGATTATTTTATATTTAAAGAAACTATACATCCTTTTCATATAAATTTCATTCATAGTACTCACCCCACCCCGTACTAACACCATACTTCCAAAAAAAATGTCTTAGATATTTAATATCAAGTATAAAATAGTGACCGATTTTTTATCCAGTAAAAAGTTGTGAAGGTCTATATAACTTAAATGAATGTTTATTGAAATTAAGAACATTAAAAAAACTAAGCACGATCAAATATTTCTCTTTTGGATATATAAAAATTTTCTTACTAGGAGAAACCAATTCCGTTTAATATAAAGAATATATTTTTAAAGCTTTGTTATTACACTGATTGTGACACGTGCTTCGCCTCATTAAAGTACATCTTCAGACTTACTCTACCGCTTACAATACTAGTGTTTTTTTTAAACTATTCCTTATTTTTTCATCTGATCCCTTCCATTTTTCCTGATTTCCAGTAGAAATACAAAATCCCAACCTTCATTTTGTAATTTATAAGCTGAGAATTTTTGTTGAATTAAAACTTTATAATAGAGTTAGTGTTGAAATGTTTCTCAATGAGGCAAAACATGTTTTTTTAATAGTATTTCTGAAAGGTAAAAAAAACACAATACTATATACCTAATTGAAAACGGAATCTCGATTCCCAAATATATTACAAACGGTGATGGAGCTCAGGATTTTGGTCTCGGGAATACTTGTAAAGTTAATATTAAACAAATTTAAAACTTCACCAATTTATTTAATATATAATTATACAATAGTAACATAAAAGTTATAGAATTTGTACAAAGAAAACTTTGAGAATAACATAGTGTAATATTTTTACACGTCTTCACTTTTAAAAAGATTTCCAAAGAATGTGTCATCACGTTTGACGCCAAAGAAATTTCGTTACATTTGTGATTGACGTTTTGCAAATGGGGTGAACCACAAAATTTTCCATCCCCTATTTTCGGTAAAGTTAATTTAAATAGAAATATATTTAAAAACTCATCTTATATTGTGTTAGATTTAATATTCTTAAAAAAAAATTGCATTATTTGGTTCTTTTAATTACATTTTTTGTAGCAAATGATTTCGGTATCTGTATGAAATATTTTGTCTAAAAAAACATTTTGAATATATTTTGAAATTTATGTATTTATATATAAATATGTATATATTATTGAGAAGGACTTTAGAAAACTTGTTTATAAATATATTAAATTTAGTGGTAATGAAGTAGAATTGAATATAAATAAAATAATAATAACTAAAATCATAATCAAAGTATCTTTACTGGTAAAGATGGTTTTCAATTTTGCTATTAATACTATGAAACACTAAAGGCAACCGTTTCCAATAATACGAAAATACAATAAACAACATCGATGCTTAAAATTAGACTTATTAGATTGTAATATTAATTATATTGTGTTAATTTTGGTTTGTATTGACTAGTGACCGAAAACACTAAATAGTGTTTCTATTTATGCCGTCAATACATTTAAAATAACTGTTAAGACGTGATATAAAAGATTTTATTGAAAAATGATTATGGTGATTCAATTGGTGAAATAAAATATTTCTATAGAAAGGAAAAATAATATCACAGCGAATTGGCGGTCGATTTTTGTAAATCTATGTAGTTAAAATTTATTACTTTCACGAGTAAAAGCAACTGCCGAAAATTTCGAAGAAGTCCTTCGTATAAATTTATAACTGTTCAAGAAACAACAATAAAGCCACACAAATGACATAAAATAAAGCACAGAATCAGACGGCGCGATGTCCTCGATTAACCCTACAATGGGCGAAAATTTAAAATTATTTAAAAGAAACTCTTTTTTTTGTCTCTGGTTAACTTTTTTATAAATGATCATTATAAGATATTAACTAGCAGTCAACGAAATCGGTATTTAAATTTATTTTTCAATCAGTAAAGACTTTTAATCGACCATTTGAATTTCAGTTGTATGTAATATTGAGAGATTTAAAAAACATATTCATATTGTCTTAGGTACCATATTAATAAATAAAACTTAATGTCAGTTATTCGTAAAATTTTGAATTTACATTAAATACAAAATACAGACGTTATAATAGTTATAAACATTTAATTAGATTTTTTAATACAAAGTAGTTATTAACAACATCATGTCAAAGTGATTTAACCTTTTAGCTGACGTAGATAATTAATAGTAATTACCTAGCACGCCGGCTTTAATTTGCAACTATTAATTTAATTAATTATTGACGAGATAACTCGTCTCTGGCGTGTTGAGCACAACAAAAAAAATACGAGATATCTCGTCTGTGGCAGCAATCGAGTTAAAAGATATTTGCAACGGCTTGATCTTTAATAAAAAATACACTTGGCTATTTGTTGAAAATATAAAAATTTCGAAACACAAAATAATTTAAGAAATATATTTGATTTCATGAAATAGTGTTGTCAGTCATGGGCGGGTTGAAAGCTCAAAGCTTTACGCATGCGCACGATTCGCCGCTTTCGTGGAACAGAGACAGTTGTCGGCAGGGAGGTAGAAAGGGAGACGGGGATAGAAAAGCACTGTCACCAATTGTCCGCAATATTGTTTTGGTTTATTTTCCTATTGTCTTTTGTTCGACCTAAAGCTCGCGGTGAAGCAGTCTGCTGTTTCTTCTGCTCGCCGCTATGATACAAGGGTGTGTGCTCTATTTTGTCAGATATTACCAATATGTCAAGAATAATAATATTATAATGACAAGATATCATGTAATATTTACTGCATTCTTCTTCATACATAGTAGACAGTATTCGTTATTTATCCAATTAGAAGTATTTCCAGAAATACCTGTTTTAAGTCAGTTAAATAACTTCTAAATTAACTATTGTATGGAAAATAATTGGAAAGTTTTGTTGAAATGTTGATAAGCCATATGAAGATCAAAAGTAAGAATGCTGTACAAATAGGTTTAGTTTGAAATCATTACTTATCTATTTTATATGATTGGCAGATGAAGTTATTACAATGGTGAATTTTTGAATCAAAATAACAGACTTGAGTCATGATGATTGACAGATACGATAAACGAAAATATAAAGAAAATTGTAAATGTAAAAAATAATAAAAATATTGGAAATATGATAAGCTAACTTCCTTCAAATATTTATCACAAAAGTTACGTCTTTATGGAAGATATTGTCTTTCAACAAATTCAAAACATTATTTCTTTACATAATAAAATGACAAACTTTTGCAATTACATCACAGTTCATCAAGTATGTTGGGTTAATAAGTTTCTCAGGCTTGATGAGAAAAATGTATATCTTCTTAAACATAACATTTCATTGCAGTTCACGTAATTTTAAAAAAACGGTGCAAATAGTAAAATGGTCATACTTTTCTATTGGACTTTAATGTACAATCACTTCTTTATTTGGTGTTTTGGAGGATTGAATATTTTTATTTTAGGAAGATAGCACTATTGCGCTGTATTTGTGTTTATTGAGCTCACTTCACTTTTACGATACTTTAAGACAGAGAAAGGGTTTCTCAACGGGGGCACAGGATGCTCCAAGGCGGCCAGAGAGAGCCACAGTATAGCTGAGGAGGGCCACGGGCAAATTTTCTGAAATCCGTTAATTGTTGTATTTTAGAAATTGGAATGTCTGAAAAGAACTGTCACGGCGTTAATTTTAGGAAATTCGCAAATTCCTTGGATTATGAATCCGAAATGCCTGAGTTTTTGACATCCGAAATTATGGGAAGATCTACAAAAAAAAAGTCTCGCGTCTTTTCGTTTTGGGTTCCGAAATTCCTTATAACAGTCGTACTTCAATAGTACAAAGCAGGTATGGAGGGCGCAGAAAAATAAGACACTAAAAAAGGTTGAGAAACACTGCTTTAAGACATCTAGAATATTAAAATGCATCCAAATTATCTTTTACTAAAATACCACATGGCTCACTTTACCTCCGAGGGACTTATAATATGTTTTATATTTCATGCTTTAATCAGACAATAGTTCATAAATTTAATTCACTTTTTATAGAAATGATTTCAATATAACTACATATACATGTATATGTATAAGGGAAATCACGGTTTAGAGATGGCATGTAATTTATTGTCCCTTTGCTGAATACCTTTGAGAAGTACCTAGCTCTTTCCTGTCACCAAGTGGTACGGTTATCAAACGATATCCAATGGATACAAATATTATTTTTACGTACACATTCTTCACTACAACTTTTTATACGGCAAACAAATCATACTTAATTATTTTATTAAAGATTAAAGACATTATTGAGTTATAGACTAAAGTGGAACAACAAAGTTTCAAATGGAACTTCCACATAAGCCATCAAAGACACGATTATTTATTGATTACATTTAAACATTTTTTTAATGAAAAAATTCAAAAAATAGTATGTGAAAATGAAAACAAAGCTAGTCTTATTTTTAAATTCAAGATTTCGACTGAAGGTGATTAGTGGAATTTTAATATTGAATTTGAATCGTTTAAATTATGTACATTCGACAGATTTTGAAAGTAACAGTTAGTGACAAAATCTGTGTGAGTGTAAATAGTTTGAACGATTCAAATCTAGTCATATTTCTCAAAGAATTGTATCTCAATAAATTACATTACTACTTAATTAATGCAGATTCAATTAATGATAACTTCCAATACAATCAGAGTATTATTTCATAGAATAGAAGCATCAAATGATTAATTTATTTTATTTAAGGTTCATAAAACACAATTGTCATTTGAACGTCTCCCATGTTTTTTATTTTCATATATTAGAACTGGTTCAGGTAATTATAAACATTATCAACTAATAAAAAAAAATACATACAGGGTTATATATACTAATAAAAATATTGTTTTATTTCTTTAGTAACATTTATAAATAATATTTTTTATACATTGAAATATCTCACTAAAGAAAAGTATGTATTCTCAAAGTACAAAGAATAATGTTATCTTAATAAAAACACAATATTGTGTTTTTATTAATATAATGCCTTTCCACCAAGTATTGACAGTGAACACCCTAAAAGTGAATAATGTTATCTATTGTTCAAAGTGATTATTTTAATATATTACCCATTAGGTGTTTTATAACAATATACTTAGTATTTTTAAATTAAAGAACCATAATGTCAAATATTTAATTAAGTCTCACGATCCAGGAAAATTTATAAAGAGTGTACATTTTTACATGTATATACATATTTAAATGTATTGATGTTGATAATGTCATACACAAGACAAGTAATATTTCTCAAAAATGCTTCAATGTTATTTTACTGTAATGTTTATTTTTATATTGAGAGAATTTTACAGAAATTTAGTAACTTAAGAATATAAAAAGTTACGTCTTATTTTAAATATTTAAATCTACTTGTCATTTTTATATTAGGTGTCAACGACTCCGAGACATCCGCATAATCTCAATATGACCCGTTCGGAATAAATGCATTAATGAGTGCAAGATCCGTGTCAATAAATACTTAATTCTTTTATTAGCTTCTTTACATTTATTGAAAAATGAAAGTCTTAAGGAATATTTAAATTTGTGATAATTGTCCTTAATCAATAGTTTTTCTTATTTGCAAAAATAACGCTGATAGTAATATTTGATTCGTTAATAAATACTATGATTTTTCATCCAAAGAGTAGATTGGTTGACAATCGTGCCGGATTCAAAACCGTTTGCCAAAAAACTTTGGCCTGTCGAACGTGGACAGGTGAGCGCACGCTGCCTCAAGATTTACGACCTCCGTTTGGTCTAGGAATTCGCTTCCATGATTATATCCAATGTCGTTAATATAATTTTATTGTTTTTTTAGTATTCACAGTGCCGTGTTTGATTTCAATAAGAAAGTGCTTATTTTTCGATATGTATTATATTATGTTTCAATCATTTATTTGATAATTTTGAAATAAAATTTAATTTACGTCCGTAGATGAAGAGTCAATAATATCGATGTGAAAAATAACGGCGTATTCATTTCGATAGAACGTTGTCTGATACATAGTTTCTCAGGCTTTTTTTAAGTTCAGTGGCCATTTCAAAAAAATTAAGTCACTCGCAGATTTCAAATACCTGGGAATTTACGGATTTCCCATTATTTACCTAGTGTGCCCATGCCTCCCAAAACTGTAATGTGATTTACCTAAAATAATATTTTCTTTGTGACCCCTTGGAACATGCTGTGGACCCCGATTGAGAAACCGTGGTCTAATCAATGCAGCAGCGGATTATCCCATAGTCGCAAGAGGCGCGCGCTTAGGGCCTCAAATATTTTATTTACATGAAATTCTGTTATCTGAAAAACAGGACATCCTAACAGCATTGCGCCAGGGGTTTTTTAACTGATGAATCTTACACTGAACCCATGAATACATATTTAAGTATGACGTGTGTCAATGACTTCTTTTAAAACTATCAGTAATATTGCATCGGGTTTTTTTTACCACTGTTTATCAATTAGCGACTTTATGTACGTACGTAGTTGCAGGATATTATATTAAGTATTTAATTATATAAATATGAATCGTTCCAATTTTTGTAAACATTCACACGTTTTTGCTTTTATTTTTCAGCATTTTGCGGCATTCAATGAACGGCTTTAATTTAATATTGAGATTCTACCGAGCAACTTAGGTCAAAATTGTAAGTAAAAGAAACCGAGTCCTATGAGGCAGGGGTTAGCGATGTGGGCTTCCGTAACGGATCTCACAGGTTCGAGTCCCAGAACGAACAGCATGTCTTCTATTGATTTATCGATTTCTGTTCGAAGGCATGGGCGTTGGTGATGTTTAAAAAAATCCTACAACCCTTTCTGATCTTTTAAATGGGCGTACCAGGTTGGTCATTGATTTCTTCACTATTTTTTTTTTATATCCGTAAGAAGTTTTAACAAGTAAATCAATAAAAAAACGATCAATTAATTTAAAATATTTTAACATGATGTTATTTATAATCGTAAAAATCTTTTAAAGCGGCGTGCTAGTTTTATTGCCAACTATAAAAATATTTTATTGATAAATAAACGAAATCAACGAGATGATAAATAACGTCAAGTCTGTGCAATATGATGGCGTACCGTTACTACAGACATCTTCTTTTCAAGCAACAACCATGTCGTTCAACAATGAAATTCCTGAATAGTGAACACGGCCCCACACAAAAGGATTGGAAGGGAAAATTGCTCGCAGGTTTAATAAAGTTTTCCCCGTGCGTTCATTTGAATACTTTACGAGGTATATTGTGAAAATATTTTTATACGCCGCAGATTTTCGGCATACTTGATTCCTCCTAGCGGCGTACTTTTTCTTTCACTGAGAAACTTTCATTTCGAAAGAATTTTTTATCATTTTTTTATTATTAAATAAATACAATGCATTCTTTTCAATACGCGACAATGCTTGGTGACATTTTTATATTTAATCTATGATTTGTTAACACAAAATTGTTTTTTTATATACCAATATTTTTTATTATACATAGTCGCTTTCAACGTGGAGCATATGGCTTCCTAATGGAGGTATCTTAACAGAAGATTTTTCTACGAGAACTGTTTTCTAATCGGTCGCTCAACCTCACTTTTTTCATAGTGAGTAGTGGTGAAAGAATGATAAGACTAGAACAAGACTAGTGGTTGACTAATCGCTATTGCTTCACCTAGTTATTAAAGGATCAGAAGGATGGGAGGAGAGGAAATAATGTGAATTGACATCACAAAAACCCAGTTTTCGATCACACATTTGAATTGCATAATTCTCAAATTCATTGATCTGACAGGGAATTGAACCCAGACCGCTTGACCGCTGCTTGACCGGTAAAGCAAGCTCTAACCAATTGGGCCGCAGCAGGCGACGTCATTTAGACATCTTTTATTGATTTTTAATTGAGTTATTTAATCACTCTTGCTACGCCCCATTTTCAGGATAGGTAACGTGTAAAGGAGTTATTAAGCATCATAAACATCCATGCCTTCGTACATGAAATACATAAATGGATTTGAGCCCATGAGCTCAGCCGCCGAAGCCAAATACATTGACTACTCGACCATGGATCCGGCAAACTACTTTATTAAACTGTTTTGCTTTTAATTTTGCTTTCAAATAATGACTACCTTTTAAATATTACGAATCTTGTGCTCATAACAAAACTGTTTCAGTACCTTAATTTACCTTGAATAACAGAATGTACCAAAGTACAAATTCTTTTGAAATCGAGATGTTGGTTTTAAAAAACTATTTACTTGAGTTATCGTCTCTTTAGATTATATTGTATTTATATCATTCGTATAATAATATTGAAGATAATTTTTAAATTTAAATAACAAAAACAAAAAACACAATATTCATCACTTGATAATACTGGTCATGAGCGAAAAAGGTCCTGATATTTTTTAATGAAAGTTGAAGTAGTATGTATTTCCACCAAATATTGACAGTGGACACCCTAAAAGTGAGGGTTTCCAATATAAGAAGTTGTTTTAATAACAGAATAATTATTATTTCTTTATCGACATAATTAGTATAATGTAATAAAATTATCAACTTAGTAAATATTATGTCCAACGATTGATTGATCCAAACTATTTTCATATTTGTAGTCGATCATAAATACAAGCTTGAACAAAAATTATGACCTTGCTTGTCGATAGATAAATTAAATATCTTTTTTATAAATCATGTTATATCTTGGATATAGTAAGCAGACTGGCATTTACTATATGTATTTTTCTTACGCGAAACTACTAACAATGAAACCGCAAGGTGAATCCAATTCTCAAAGCAATGGTTTAGCAACCACTGTTTTACAGTAGGAAATAAATAATATTATGTTCATAGCATTATTGTCGCGTAGCATGAGAATGACTCTTACTACAACAAGCTGGCTTATTGACATATTTATATTATTCCTTATTTGATGATAAGGCTTTTGAATGGGCAACTGTAGGTGCATGGGGCTAGCGGGGATTAAGTCCAAGAGGAGTCCAGTCAAGTTGATATCGTGGGTAGAGGTCGTTAGCGTACGTCGTCAACCGGCTACTGGTTTTCAGGGCTGATATCCGGTGGACAGATCGCGCCCAGGTTTACAGGACCGCATTAGAAAATATCTAGGGATACTTATGAATCAATATTGTCACGTATCTGAAGGCAGATGTTTTTTAATGCTATGAATCCAGTAGCCTAGTGATTAATTTCGTTGAGTACGATTACGGGATTCACTGATTCGAATTCCATGAAGAATAATATCGTACATTGATTTGTCAACCGATTTATGTATTGGCCATGCGTGCATGGAAGTTTAAACTCACATTAAGGACAAGTGCAATAAAGATATTCCAAATTTTAAATCTCAGTTTGTTTTATATTTTACATTTTGCCTTTTTACTGCGTTGAAATCCTTGCTTGAAGATATGTTTTTGTTAATAACTAAAACGTAGTAATAATATTTTTAAACTAACATTTAGTGTTAATCCAAAAAAATATGAAATATAATTTTTTAATCCATGTCTGCTCCCAATAAAGAGCATATGATCTCCTAATAAAGGTATCTCAACAGACGTTTTTTCTATGAGAACTGTTTGTTACTTAGTCACTCAACCTCACTTTTTTGAAAGTGAGTAATAGGGAAAAAAGGATAAGGCTAGAACGGCACTTGTAATTAACTAATCGCTAATGCTACACCCAGTTATTAAAGGATCAGAAGGATGAGAGGAGAGGAAATAATGTGAATTGACATCACAAACACCCAGTCTTCGATCACAACTTTAAATTAAATAATTCTCAAATTCACTGTAATCTTACCGGGAATCGAATCCAGACCTGTGTGATCGGTAGAGCAAGCTCTAACTAACTGGGCCACAGCAGGCGACATATATGAAATAATAGTTATCAAATTTTCCACACAAGCTAAATATTTGCTTGTTTTAATATGTCATTATTCATAGGAATAATTACATATTATTAGAGTATTTATAAATATTTTTTACCGTATTCACTTTTTGAAATGAGGCTTTAGTATTACACGAAAAAATAGTTAAAAAAGTAACACGAAATCCATCAAAACAAACAGTATTTCATTTATAATTCTAAATTAGAAACTAGAGAATAAGCTTTATTTGGTTATTTAAAAAATCCGGGTCTGTTTGCTGAGGTCCAAGCTAAGCCAAGCCAATTAAGATCTTCATTAGCGTAGTCCAAGGTCACTTCCAGGAACACGGGACAAGTCGGGGTCCTTTTATTTCTTTTAGCAACGCCTTCTTCCCTCACATGAAGAAGTGCACCTAATTAAGAAGGGTGGCCGAGTGGCCGGCCCATGGCGAGAGAGGACATAATTATTTAGTCCCCGCGTGAGATACGAGTTAATTGATACTGGAACTGACTCGACTCGTACTAAATCACGCCGATTGGCCCACCTTGGACCCTTCCTTGACTGTCTCTGACATAGTTTCCGACATAGCTATACCTACAGCTTCGTAACGAATATAATTAACTATGCATACTTGGTAATCGTATGACTAATCCGACAACTCCTTGAAATGATTTTTAAAATGTTTATACTTCTTACAAGTAGAAAATATTGAGATCTATTGAAAAACAATACCTTTTTTGCACTTACAACTTCGTTTATTGAACTGATAAAAAAATCTGAACTTTTTAGTCTTTCATGACTTTTTTTTAAATTTGGGATTTGCTTTTAGCATGAGAGGTTTTTTTTGTTTTCTTGGTCTTTATTTTGTTATTAAAAGTGCACTGTAAACTTTTCGATAATTATATGGGTATATACACTTTTTCAAAAACTTATTTCTTCAGAAAGAATAGAATTTTTTAATGAAATGTAAAAGAAATTAATTGTTTGAACAGATGGTTGATATAATTTTTTACCGGAAATGCGTTAAGTTACTTGGCAATTGTCTGAACGTTAAATTAATCCGTCTGAAATAATGTTGAGATAAGAATAAAAAATAGTAACAAATGGTCGAATTTCGTGTAAGAAAATCACTTAAATAGGTAAGGGTAAAATGAAATTACACCTTTGCGTATAGGTATACACTGATTATAGAAATCAAACAAATATTAAGACAAATAAATGCACGCTTACAATTATCATAAATATTATTTTCACTACTGAATAATGTGCATTATTTGTTGTAAAATGTAAACCAAATTAAAAATTGTCGGGTCCTATGGCGCAGCGGTTAACCTCACGGGTTTGGGTCCCGTACGAACAGCATTTTTAGATCGATTTATTGATTTCTGTTCGAAAGCATAGGTGTTTGTGATGTCTTAAAGCTCCCTCTCACCCTTCCGATCCATTGATAACTGGGCGTAGCTAGAGCAATTAGTTAACTATTAGTCTTGCCCTAGCGTTACCCTTCTATAACTTCTACTCTCTTTGGAAAAGAGAGGTTGAGCGACTCAGTAACAAACATTTCTAGTAGAAAACTTTTGTTGAGATAACTCTATTAACCCTTCCCTTACTATGCAAAAAAAGCGCAAGCTCCTGAGCTGTGTATCCGTTACACATCAGGCAAACAGGAGTGAATCATGACAAGTATATGTAGTACTGCTGTAGAAGTGTTATATAATTGTCATGATTCACTCGCGTTTGCCTGATGTGTAACGGATACACAGCTCAGAAGCTTGTGCTTTTTTGCATGGTAAGGAAAGGGTTAAGAGTCCACATTGAGAGTGAACATGGATTAAAAAAATATGTAAGATAAATATGTACAGTAATATATTTGACTCTGACATAAAACTATGACAAGAATTTTGAATATGTTTTAGTTGATTTTTTTAGGATTTTAAGTGTGGTTCAATCACATATCTACCCTCCGTGACATTTTAAACTAGAGCCATATTATGGAGAGCGGTTTTGTACAGTAATCTTTGGCGAGTTTATAAAGATGTTCAAAGTCCCGACTTATCAGGCAGACAGAGTAATTACAAATAAAAACCCGATCGTCGTATCCAATGAGCCACAGCTACCGTGGAATTTCACGCATACGAGATAAGTGTAAGTGTTTTAAGACGTTATTTGATAGTCGGCATTCCTGGCCTCCACAACGATCGCACGTTTGCTCCTCGGCGCAGTCTGCACGCGAGGAAGGGAAAGACCCCACGTGTAATTAACTGATACCACAACACAGCGGCAAAAGCGCTTGAAGTTGCCGTTGATAACGTCTCAATAATAATAAAATAAATATCAGAGGCTTCAATTTGATAACTTCAATGTAATTAATAAGGGTTAAGCCGAGCGCTATTCTTCTAGGCAGTATTTATTATTTTCAAAAGAAAATAGAACAACGAACACATACTATTTTAATTTATTGACAAAACTAATTAAATACTTTTGAGGCGGTATCTAGTAGTAGTGAAATAATAAATATTAACTTCATAGTAACAATATGGTTGAAGATTTATAGAAAATATGAAGAAGAATAATCATTTTTAATGTAAAAAGCAATTCAATTTTTAATATAGTTTGTTATATTTCTGCAGAGGCAAAAAAAAACTTTTCTTTAAATACGCTCAAAAAATTCTCAATTGATCATATTCCATGCAAAAATTCACTTTCTCGACTTTTTTCATTGTTCATGTATGTTTGAAATTGTTTTATGTTTATTTGTATATAATAAATTTTCATATAAATAGTTCTATAAACACCAATGAATATATATAATGAGTGTCAGTCACATTGATACTGAAATATATGACGAAACAAAATATATTCATAAAAATAAATAAAATTCTGCGCATCTCCTTTTGCATCTTTAAATTAATCAAAAAAAACACAATATTCCTTTGTACTTCATTCCACTTTATTAATTAGATCAGGACAGATTTAAATTAATCTTCAATTCATTGCAGTGTTATTATAATACATAATAATATATTAATCTCTTATTCAAAAAAATGTATAGCTGAACAATAATTGAATAAATATGTGTGTTTTTTCATGTACAATACTATATAAAGTATTGTACATGAAAAAAAACGGTTCAGCTTGCTTGTGCCGTTTGCTTAATACATTCTTATATTTGATGAATGATTTGTTTGTGTATGTAAACGAGAAACAATCGTTCACTATCGAGGCTTCGCCACTGATATATAATTATTATTTTAAGGATTGATAGGTAACAAATATTTAACTAGTCGGTGAAGTGACTGAATCAGCGGAAATCAGACAAGAGTAGATTGATAATCTTCGACAAAGTGAGTGCCTTCACGTCTGGAGTTAATAAAAAGATTGTTGTATTGTTTATTGAAAAGCTCTCGTTGCAGGGTGACAACGATAACGACGTCAGTTATTAGAGGAGGTCGGGCGTGCCGCGTGAACTTTGAGAGGTTCGTCCGTCATTGTGATGCGACATCGCCGGATGTGGGAGTGTTGCCTCGTGTCCCGGAGATGGTATCGCGCCTTGTTTTTGGGAGGTGTACAGACCCCGGGACATCTCGCGCTCAGTCTATTGTGTTGAGAAATTGGTTTTGAATTGTCATCGTGCTCGGCGTACACCTGTGCGTCGTTCGTGTATTAGTATGATCCGTCAATCTTTGAAAATATGATTGTAGAACCAGGCCTGTCTATTGATTTCACTTTAAAAGCAACAGGATAAAAGTCACTTATTATTGAATAGAATAAAAAAAATGTATAAATGAGCAAATCATATCAGCACGCAACGTTTTAAAACTCACCAAAATCTATTAATCTCAATAAATACATCGTAACCTATAATTGAATTAATAACCAACGTATCGACCTGAAATCGGTTGAAAAGCGTAGGTGACAATTCAAAAATTTTACAGGAAATGGTTGTTTTTTAACATCTTCTCGTAATAAGCACTCAAAAAGAAACATTAATTTACCAAATATTACTAATACCATTTAAGAAATTATTTTTTGCGAACTTATTACATCAGAAAGGTAATAAAACTTTATGTTAAAATTAAAACCTGACCATTTCTGTAAAATTTATGAATTGTCACTTATGCTTTTCAGTGTTACTGATGGCTGAAAAACGCTATATAATCAAAGAAACAATGCATTTTGATTGATTTGATAAGAAAAAAATTCATTAGGTACGAGTTTATACATATATTCAAATTGTGCAGCTGTGATCTTTTCCTATGTTAAAAATTAAAACTCTTTTCGAAAATTATAAAATATTAATTATTCATAAGTCAGTACAATACACATCTTCACCACGACTGATTTTGCACAGTGAAAATGAGAAATATTTTAAAACTTAAATTTTATCATTTAGAAAACTTTTTCATTGCCTTAATATTTTCGAAGTGTGTGATTTGTGTATATAAAGAAACGTGCTGTTTTTTTTTTTTAATTATAAACATATATTTTATTTTTCACTTATTAACTTAAACACGTCAAAATAAAATAAAACCAATCGTAGAAAACTACTTATAATAAATCAATAAAAGATGATATAAGAATCTTCACGTCAATGAATCGCTTAACGGATTCGCTCCACGTAAATCTGGCTGATATTGTCATATCTTAAAAAAGAAAGCAAAAACTGGTTCGACAAACATTTAATGTAAATGGCTCGGCTTATTGAATATATGCCATTCATCGTTAGCATTTCGCTGAACGTCCTACGCAAAACGGCTGACAAAAAACTGGATCGCCATTTGTTTAATAGTGTTGCGATTTGGCAATACGTTTATTATTCCGGCGCACCCATGTTGCAACAGTTTTCTGTAATTAGATGCCAGAGAAAAAACCAACTGACATCACGCTACCTTGTTTCACGCCTTTAGCGTACCCAAATACCAGTAATTGTAATGACAATTGAATTGGTTTTTAGGATGAAAAAATCCATAGGTGAATATGTGTATATGACATGAGCTAATAATGGGCTAACTATTTGCAATATGTATTACATTAGTAAGAGTGTACATACATGCAACATATTTGTTTTTTTTTTTTAATCTTGATTGAACGATCTCAATAATATTGAGTTTTTCAACCGTGTCTGATAGCACTACGAAAAATATAATAAAAGAACTTATCTAAACCAAAATAGTTTCTACGAGAATTGGTTGTTATTTAACCTGTTTCTTGTTAACCTAATTTTTTTTTTTTTTTTGTTTAAACAACACTTTTAAATTAATCTTCTTATTAGTGAACATGCTTTCCATGAGCAAAATCGGTACTGACCTTTTTAAATAAAGTGGAAATAAAGTACAATGTATTTTGTTTTTATTAAAATAATGCCTTTCCACCAAGTATTGACAGTGAACACCCTAAAAGTGATAAACGTTATTTTTTAACCGTCTAATCTTTATTTGGCATTAAGTGAATAGTAATGTATTTAACAAAATGAAAACTGCATTTTTAAGAGCAAAAAAAAAATTTGAAAGTAATCAGTGTGGATTTATCATTTTATTATTTGCATGAAATCAGTGTTCATCGGAATATAACTGGTATAATAAGAAATATAATTTAAGTTTTATTTGTATATAAAAAAAACTATTTATCTATCTTTATTTTGAAAATGGACTAAATTATAAAAATATGTAAATTGGTAACACGTTTTCGTTTGAAATAATTTTCGTTTTCAGCCGGGTGCAATCGAAATGTACACAAACTTTAAAAGAGAAGTGGTGTACGGAATGTCCACATTTGATACGATTTGAAAAACCAGTGTTGGACAGTTCGCATTACAAATGTCACGTGCTCGGAAAACGAAACGCCGGCAATAAAAGTTTTCCGTGTACAGTTGGGCAGTTACACGCTGCAAAAAAGCCCGGGATAAAAAGCTCTCGAGCTTTTGTGAAAATTAAACCCAAAAACTGACATCGCGTCAATTACTTCCGACAGCGTACACGCCGGGCTGCGTTCGCTTTACCCTGCCAGCCTCGAATCATGCGCTTTTCATATTTACATATATCTGCTGTATTCTAGTTGACAATGTTTTTACCAGTTCTGATTTCATTTTCATTTTTGTCCAACTCGTCGAACAATTATATTTATTCATCAGGATATCACAATTGATTGTTCATTGATATAAAAAGTAACGATTTGCTTATTTCAAGAAAAATTGTTTTGCCTTGCAGTTGCACCGGCTGTAATATTCATAAATAATGCAAAAAATACCGTTTTTACTCGATGGCTGCCACAGACGATATATCTCGTAAAATTGTTGTGCTCAACACGTTAGTTACGAGTTAACTCGTCAATAACTAATTATATAATAATTGCAAATTATAACCGGCGTGCTGGTAATTACGTACTTTTTTATACGGCAGCTAAAAGGTTAAAAATTATCTATCATTTATAAGTTATAACCACAAGCAATATACTGTTATTTCAGGTGTAGCATCTGGGATTTGCATTATAATTATACCAGTATTTCGGCAATTTTTATACCGAAATATTGATTTTTAAAATCTAATCTACCGATATTTTGATATACAGGTAAAAATATCATCGTTAAGCAAGTTTTTATTCTAATATGAGTTTTTCTGGAGAGTAATTTACTTTTTAAATTTATATTTGAATTGAAAAACACAACCAGTCAAATATATTTATGAAAATCAGCTTTATTTGCTTATGATACAACTAAATTTTTGATGAGATGTATTATAAAATATCAAAAAGACTAAAACATTTTATCAAACACTTCAGTAATATTCATCATATCATATTATTTAATTGACTCAGTTGTGCTTAAAAGCTCTTCGTAATTAGTAATGAAATAAGTGTATATATCGACCCATAATTGACAAAAAAACTTAAGCAACACGATTTGGTAAAACTCATTCGCCAGATCTTTTTTAGGGCCTGTGCATTTTAGTGTTTTGACATTGTTATCATTTGTACCGCGTGAAACTTGGTTGAGAAGTGTTGATTAAGAGAACTGAAAGTAGTCGAGACAATTTATTTATAATATCAGAATAGGCATTGACTATATATTACTATTTACTAATCGCACTTTATTAATTGCTTTTTCGAACTGAATTAAAAAAAAAAGTTTTTCTGTAAAATTTATAAATTGTCGGTTATGATTTTGGGTAAATTACGGGTTATTATATTCAAGTGTATGGTTGCCTTATGTTCAAGTCATTTTGAATTATAGATAATACTCATTTTGAACAGTTAAATAAGATATTTTAATTGTCATGAAAAACCAAATGTAAAACATTTAAATTATTGTCTGAAAATAAAATTTACATGCGTCTATTGCTCAGTAGTTATAATATAAACGATATGTTAATCAAACGTTGCTGTATTGTACCTACATCATAGATGCACAAATATTTGCTCGTGTAACTTTTCCAGAATGACGTCGATGAATAATAAGTCATCACATTATCGATTGAAAATCACAGCAGAAGGCTGACAAATCACATTAATAAAAATAGCTAATCTATAATAAAAGTTTTCAAGACAAAAAGCACAATGCCAAGCTTTAACATCTGGGTGAATTATTTATTAGTCATGCAAAAAATATTGCTGTAATCTGAATTGATTCGCAGGGATTCCATTTGCGTACTCCAGATGCTCGCCAATAATGATTGTGCCAGTGCTGCAATGTGCCATTTTGTTGCACGCCAGATATTATTAAACTGAATAGGAAATTAAATTTCGCTCGTCGATGTATGGCAATTTATTTGGGACGAATAGAAATTCACAGCACACTGTTTATGTTATACTACTTTTATGGTATTATTGTAAATTAAGAGGAAATAAAATGATTTCGAAAAATTACTCGACTTTTATTGATTTTAGTTTTTTTTCACATATTCAATTGTTTTATGATTGATTGTTTTGTTACCAATTGTTTTTGCTTTACACCCATGCCTTCAAACAAAACTCCATAAATGGTTTAAAAAATCAATGAATCTGTCCGTACCAAGGTTCTAACCGGTGACTACTGCAACCGAAGCCATCGACCTTTACCACGGGCTAACGTTTATATGAAAATATTAAATGAAAACAAATGGTATTTTAATAAACTCTATACATACATAAAAAAGTAGTTATGCGGGAATAATAACTTAATATTGGCGTTCATATTATTCCAGTTTCATTGATTCTCTGGGAACTTTGTTTTATTTATGCAAGGAAAGTTTATTCATCAATTTCGTCTCGCTTTAATTTGGTTTGCAAAAGTTTTTTTTTCTAAAATATGGAAATGCCCAATTAAATAAACGGAAAGTCACAGTTTTTATACGCTCGGAATACTGATCAGGAGTAATAGTTTTTATGCGTCAGCCATCCGATCAATAAATAGATCGATGGTTGAGAAGAGAAGGATTTTTTTGTGAAGTTTGGCGTCATACATAAACGTTGAATAAGAATTCCATTTATGGCAATGGCAGGAAAAAACAAAAGAGGCCGGATGGCACAATGGCATGGCATGGCAGGAATATTCTTGTGGACGAGCGGGGTGGCCACTCGTCAACCGCATTCGTGTACAATGTTATGTACAATTGTACATTGTTAATTCAAAAAAGCAGCTGTAACATTCTTTGAGCACAGTGCTATTGCGCTTGGCCATTATATAATACTACTAAAATTGTTACAATAATTGAAATACTTTTTGATATCTAACGATTTTCAAACACTAATGTACATACTGAAAATATGTAAATAATACTAGCTAAAATATTTATATTTCACAAAAATATAAAATTAAAAACCTATTTGTAAAAGGTTTATAATATTTTAACAAGAATGAAATTTGATGTATATAATATGGAAATATTTTTTAATTTTATTTACTACTATTTTTTTTCCTTTTTGTTTCCTGGTAGCTCAATTTGTTCAGTAACTAATTTTAATTTTTTAAACGAAATTTCAATATTTATGACTTTAAGTGTACGACAGAATTTTAATTTATATATAAAGGCAATATATAATCAGTAATATCATTAATAAACAACAAAACTAATTCTGTTTATCAAGCTCTTTATAAGGTTTTTGGCAATCATTCTCCGTGTGCTAATTCAAATTTACAATATATGTGTCAACCAACAAACGAGTGGAAATGCCATGACAGTTTAAAATCTTATAATATATTTTAATTCCATACAAAAAAATTACGCTCAATATTTCCTAAGTTAAGCGAGGCAGTTCAGCAGGCCACCGGGATACGCACTGACCACGCGAAACAATAGTAAGTAACAGGTAGCAGTTAAAAAGACGCTCGTGGACCGCTTTGAGGCCCTCGGGCTTCGATACCAGTACAAGAAAAGTACGTGCACACAACCTCTCTCCTGTGGCTGGAGATTGATTCGTGGCAGACGACCGCTTCGTCTGACGAGTTGGCAGTCGAAGCTTTCGACGGGATGAAAGCTCGCGCACAGAAGCTTGCATACTTTTTGCTTTCCTTCGTCTGTTCCGCTTTTTTTCGCGACGCATCTCCGTTTTAAGATATGCTGTCCCACAAAATCAGATGCTCTACTTCAAAAAAAAAAGTAATACAAAAATATCTTTAAAAGTCAAACTGTTGATTTAAAATTAGGGAAATGATTTTTTTTTAATTTAAAATATAATACCTTCTAATGTGTTTAATTTCTTGGTCAAATCCACATTTAAATCAGGACCGGTCTCGCTTGTTAAAAAAGTAACTGAAAATATCTACAATAAGTAATGTGGAATTAGCGCATAAAATGTTTTATCGATTTGAAAATATATAATGTCGATATTGAATCGATTATTTATTTTTTTGTGTTAATTTAGTCTGTGTAATCAATATTTTTTCTTTTTATGATTTATTAGATGGCTGCCATGTTATTATGTTTTTTTTTTTTTGTATTTGAAACTAAAGACATTGAAAATAAAATCTTTTTATCTTTAGTAACATATTAAATTTTTAAATTAAAAAAAAAAAATTGGCATTACAGCTTACGCCAATGCGTCAAATATTTTTTAAGTTGAAAGATCATACGAGATATACTCGATGAGAATTTTTTGAAAGTCACATGAGATTAACTCAAGGAGAATTGACTTCACAAACACCCATGTCTTAGATCTCAAATTAAAATTGAAAAAATCCAATTTTGACATTGACCTTACCGGGAATCGAACCTGGACCCACCTGATCGGTAGAGCAAGCTCTTACCAACTAGACCAAAGCAGGCGATATTATACTCGTAAATTCGTATATAAAACACCAATCTTTATTTATAATGTTTGTCTGAGACCTTTGAACAAATTAAAATAAATTCAGTTGTTTAAACGAATAGTTATGTCAATAATAACATATTGAGAGAAGAATGCCATTTTGGGTCATGATTTGAGTAACTGACTAATTTTATCATGGTATTGTGAATCAACAAAAAGTATGTTAATCAAAAAAAATATTTACAATAATGTATGTACTTATTTCACATAACATATGTATGTATCATTTTTTCCAGTTTATTTGAAGGAACGGAATCATCAAACAAAATGAGAAATAAGGTGTTATTAAGTTAATTAATTATAGGTACATAATAAATTTAACAGTCAGTGCATGTATGAATAGAAAAATTGCGTCAGAGCACAATGCAATATTCCGAGACCGGAATAGATTAGTTGATAATTAAAAACAAAAGAATTCCTTTTCATAGCGCTTTCCCATTACAAAAGACCACGTCAAGTTATGAGAGGGCACGGTCGCATTTTTCCCTTCTGTCTTACGACCGATCGTCTGCAAGTTTACCCAGACTCGACTACCGCCATTGTCTGAGACGAGAGACTGTCCATCGCGTCGCACCGGCTCGGGACCCTCGGAATGCCAGGAATGAATTGATTGGTCTATTTAACGTTAAAGGTTTGATAATTTAATTTCCTGCTTCAAAATTTTAGGCTTCTATATGCGCCAGGTGTCCTGTTACGGGCATTTTATTGCAATGCCTGCCGCCACGCGACTAAAAAGAGAATTGAAAACGCTTTGACAGCATTGCTATAACAGTTTTATACCCATTTAATCGATACTTTAATTAGAATTTTACTGACTAATTATGTAAGACTACTGTATTATAGAATTTATTGAAAATAAACTCATAGTCCAAAAGAAATTAAATCCGAAAAAAAAATTAAAACACCATATCATAAAGAGTTTTTTTTAATTTGTTTATCAACGTAAATTTTCATCAAAAACTTTGTGTTGTAATAGTCAAAACAAAATTTTGAATTGCCCAGTGCAGAGAACTAAAGCCGCTTGCATGAAAATTCTCACGTCCATGTGGCATAATATAACATTTTAAAATATCCAAAACTATACAATTGTATTCAGTTGAATAATCAACAAATTTGATATTGAAAAAAATTTTAACTCCTTTAGTCAAAAATATAAAGAGTTAAATGTAAAACTAGTTGCCATATTTTACTTATATTTTCCCTCAAAAGATATATACGATATATAAATCTGATCATTATATTGCAAGGTTTCAACGTAGAACGACGTTTAGAATGATTCATACTGCTGTGCTAACTTTTTGTCACAAAGTATTATAGGTACACTATTGGTATAAGGCAAATGTGTATGATAAAAGTTTTTTTTATTTTGTTCTAAAATCATTCAGAAAAAGCAATGAATAGTCAGTTATATTTTGTCTTCTAATTTCTGCTGTGTGTAACAGTGAGTTTTCATTTAAAACAATTATTGCAATGATTTATTAAGGAATAACAAAAAAATTACCATTTTAATAAACTTTTGCTATAATTGTCCCGAACATAATTGAAATAAATCACACGCTTGCTTCCATGCCAATACTGTTTCTACATTTAACTGTTTGATTTATATTGCATCTAACATTCTATAGGAAAATATGTTACATAGTACAATAGAAAAATCAATATTTTGTGCTAAAAATGTCTAATGAATAATGACTTTCTATTGTCATAAATTTATGTGAGAATATCTGTAAATATTTGTTTCCAAATTTGCTTCGTAATAGTATTTTATTATCTAACAATGGTAAAATCTAAGAATTTAAATATTTACAGTTTTACGACACTATATTTTTTTTACTAAGGAATCGAATACACGTAATAGCATTTTAAATATTGTCAGTGCTAGCAAATATTGACGTACGAGCGAAAACTTTCATAATGTCATTATACTTGTTGTAAAATATATCATCAACCGTGGTGATATTTCAAATCAGATCAGATAATATTTATTCAATGAACCAATTGCATATAATTGTTATTCAACTCCACATTCCATTCTGTAAATTTAGGAATTTGAGACAAAGCATTTTGTTTGTGTCCAAAAATGCTTAAAAGCACGCTTTTACGAAATGGTTTTGAATTTAGAGAAGCATTTGTGGGCAAGAATTCTGTATTTTTCTCATTGTCAGGTGTTTTTGGTTCGCTTTTGTTTGCCACCCTATACCTGAATGCTCTTTTTATTGACGATTTATCGAACGTATAGACGAACCGATTCATTTCGATGTTTTGTTTTGCAACTGGGTCCACCCGTTATAGCTACAGTGCGTTTAACACAATCACAAAAAACTAATAAAATAAACAACAACAGCAGAAATACAATAACTTTCAATTTAAAACCATATTCCTACGTGTCCATCATATCAATTTGTTGTTCAAAAATTCAGTTTTGCTTATTATAAATAATATGGTGATCTGAATCAGCCAGCAACTAAGAAACTGATGCTTTTGGATACAAAATCTCATATTATATACTGATTAAGTATTCAGTAAATATTTGATTGAAAACCCAATTGACGGAAGCCTCAGGTACTTCTTTTATTTCTACGGTGCAGTCATATCATTATTTTCGATTACACATATTTTTTCAACCCATATCTTCAAACGGAAATCGATAAGTCGTTCAAAAAATGCTGTCCGTACTGGGACCATCGTTCACTCTAAGCTGTGCGCGCGACCGCGCAGTAGCTTAAAAATCCCCGCACACTCATTCCATGTCAGCGCGCACTTCAGTACACATATTCAAATAATATATTTATCTTAAACGGAATAACCTTTATTGACCGAAATAAATTAGAATTTGGACATTAAGATGATTCAACTAGAATTAAAATCGTATCTTTAATCAGAACAAGAAATTAATCTAATTGAAGTATTTAATATTAGGATTACTTGTAAGAAACGATGTAAAAAGTTTTTTTTTTAATAAATTTATACAACTTGTTAATAAATTTATTGGCGACTGGTTATTTGTTTCATTCTGCTATTTTCTTAAATTTATTCTTGATAAAAATAGGATCAATTCTGTTATTAATATTTGATCAACAATTTTTTTTTATATAGACTAAGACAAATTATGCCACGCATTTGTTGGACTGACCCGCGCAGCTAAGTTAACTACGTTGACTACCGTGCGACGTTCAAATTTTTGATGTAAAAAATATAAAGGTCTTAAATTTAAAATTTAAGCACAATGATGATAACCAAGTTGAGACTGTTTAAATACCTATTAAGGTAGTAGATATAATCTGTTTTATTCAAATAAACTACTGCTTCACCGAATACGTCGTTGATATTGTATTTTTTTAATTTTCTGGCACATTTTTTGCAGTTTTTTACATTTTAGTAAAATAATTGGTGTTCATAGTTTGTGGTCACCTCGTGGCTTATGTGACAACGCCTGATGTTTATTGCCGTGTGGTGATTCTGAAACTTGGGTGTGCTCGCTCAAGAATGCTGTTGACAAACTGAAAACCCACATCATGCTCCGTCCGAGACAATTCACAATCCAAATCAAAGCTTTCTTTGCTGCTCACCTACCTACCTCCTTCTCTCAACTTGCAGACAGACTATGTTTGTTTTCTGTACTCCGCGGAGTGTATATGCACGCATAACTGCCAATTCCATCCGGAGTGAACACAAACATGCAACATACTTATCAAAACAACAATGATTTAATTGCGTACAAAGTTAAAACACACCTTATTTTTCACATTAAATACTGCAATGTATATATGATAATAATATGGAAAATAACGAGTAAAGACAATATCTTTATCAGCTTCTGTTAAAAAAATCAACTAAAAATTTTGTGTTTTGAATTTGAAAAGATATATAATACGTACTATGCAAAATTTTATTTTAAGTTTAATATTTTTTTTATTTAATTTTAATCCGCAAACTGGCATTTTGTTTTCTCCAATAGCACAATAATAAAGATCGTATGATTTTAAATATGACTAGCTGTAAGCCCGTTGACCTCAACGGGGGGATTTTTGTTGCATTTTTAAGAAGTCAGAAAATTACAAACCGATTTATTGAATAAGCCAGAAATTCTAAAAATAAAATAAATATATCTCGGGGCATATATCGACAGCATGCCCTGTTGTATTTAAATTGTAAATTATTTAATTTTTGGAATAATGTTGAGTTTGCTAACAATTATTTTTCCTATTAGCAGAAATATACCTCGTAAATTACCTAATTTTTGGAATAATGTTTAAGTTTGCTAACATTTTTTTTCGTAGTGACAGAAATTTCGTAAACTATTAAATCTTTGGAATAATGTTCAAGTTTGCTAACAATCATTTTTCATAGTAGCATAAATCGACCTCGGCGCATATATCGACAGCCCTGCAGTTTTAAATTGTAAATTACTTAATTTTTGAAATAATGTTTAAGTTTGCTAATAATCATTTTTCACATGCAAAATGGTATAAATTAATTGCACATTTTATCAAAACAAAATTATCAAAATGTTGACTGATTCTCCAAACAGAACTTGTTTTTTAAAATATATATAATGATTTTTACTGAAGTTATTTTATTACACATACTGAAATTATGCTTTCGCCAACAACTAACTATACCACGTATGTATCTAGATTAAAAACAAATCTTGAAATAATTGCGTCTTATATTTATTTTTTGAAAAACATATTTCGCTAGTCAATCGGATTTTGTTATTTTGGTAGCATTTATTTTCATACGATCAAGATGTACTGTGATTTAAAAAGAAAGTTTTCAAAAAAAAAAAATGTTATAAACCCAAAAAAAAGCGCTCTAGGCTAGATTCGAACCAAGTTCCTACAGATTACCAGCCGAGCGTCTTACCTTTAGGGTACAGTAGAATTGAGAAAAGCTCGTAAAATAAAACATATAATATGCATGCTGTTTTTTAAATAAAAAACGAAAGGTTCCATTTTCAAACGAAATTTAATATATATTATATATTTTCATCGTTTCTGATAATTGTGACGTTAGCTCAGTTGACAAAGAGCTCGGCTGATAATTCATAATTATGGGATCGATCGACGATCGCGGCGCTTTTTTGTATGAGAATCCAAATTTTCAGCCATTTGATAATTCAACTGTTTATGTATGCATGTGAAGTATGCGTATTTTGGAATTTTTAGAATAATTTAACTGTGTGCTTAATATATATAATTAAATCAGATCGATGCTGACAGTTGTTCGTTTGCCCGAGCGGTAACGATTTCAACTCATAATCCAGAAGCGATGGTTCGAACCACGGCCGCGGCGCTTTTTTGTATGAGAATTCAAATTTTCAGCCATTGATTCGTTTCGTCAAATAACAGTGTATTAATAAATGAATGGGCAAAAGCGGGGCAGGAGGGGGTGGGGGGGGAGGAGGACCGTCTTTCTTGACGTCATCGAAAAGGCGAAATCGCGACCATATACAAACGAAAAAAGTATGTATTTAGTATGAATAAAAAATGGTGACAGCGGGGCTGGGGCGGAAGAGGGGGAGGGAAAATCGGGGACAATTTACATACGGACGGACGGACAGACGGACATTATCGACTATTAAATATGTATGCTTTAAATTCTGTCTCTTTGAAAACAACAAAATACTGCAGTTAATTTGCTGTGATTCTGCCTAAGAATTAATAGGTTTATGAAAAAATATCTCACTGATAATCATAAAAAGTTTATTAAGAATCGCAATTGAATGAGTCAAAGTTCTTGTTATCTCCAGATAAATCGATTTTTATAGCGCACAAAACTGCGTTTATGTATATAAGATAACTAATATTATTACCTTGTATGTTGTAAAAAATAGCGGCTGTAAAAGATAGTATATTTAAGAAAGCTTTTGCGTTATCATAATGAATATTTTATTATGATAAATATTAATGAAATATTGGCAAGTCAATAATGCATTCAATTGTCTCACGAATGGTTATTAATATGATTTTAAACGACTAAAATTATCGCATATAAGTACTGCCGTTTTTATTAAACTTCCGATGGCTGTCGTCTTTCCAAAGAATTTTCTACATACATATATGCAGGGGTGGGCTGGAGGGGGCTCGGAGGTTCTCGCGCGAACCCCTTGTTAAATTTGACTAAGGCCGGCGAGCTCCTTGTTCAATTAAAAAAATATTCTCAGATCAACAGTAATTGCTGTGGATGGTTTATATGTAATAAGAAATAGTATACTTAGTTACATTTGGAAATTTCATGAAAAAGATATCATGAGTTTTTTAATTTATGTAGCATTATATTTTTACATAATACAAGCATATTAAGTAACATTCGATTGATTTCATAATTGTTGCGAATCGTCATATAAGAGTGATAAAGAGATATATTAGCACCGCAAATATCTCTCAGGTTAACCGAGTACTTTGTTAACATTTTGGCAGCCCACCACTGCATATATGTAATATACTTTCATTCATTAGCTTAAATGTCTGTTGTTTAATAATACTTAAATATAAAAGTAACCACTTAAAAAAATCACAAGTAAAAAGTACCCAATATGCGTAAGTTAAGAATTGCTTTCTTTGGAAGTGTGGATAAGCGTCTCGACGCTTTTTCCTCGGTAGTAAGGAGGCGTCGCTTTGGACAGGGAGGCCGTCTATCGATCCCTCACTTCGCTACACAAAATATGTAAATGAAGTGTGCTCCAATTCTGGCAAGGTCAGCGTACCGCGGGTCGCCAGCCCGACACTAACTTTGCATACTCCAATAGCATTTTTGGGAATATTTTAACACTGAAATATGCTGTATCAAAAGTTTTAAGTTATTCATCCTACAACCGAACGATATCTTGTTCAAATTAAATATTGCTTCCTTATTAAACGCGTACATAAAAAATCTTTACGTGTGCTATGATTTACTTCTATATACGAATTATTAAGATATAAGATTACATATATGATGTTTAATCTACGCTAAAGTTAAATCCAGTCTGATTATTTTTTGATTATAAAACAATCGAAATCATTTAAATTATCCGTGAATTCATAATAAGGTTAACATATCTTAGTAGTTAGTTCTACAAGAATTATATAAATCAGTATATAATTATTTTGGTTTCAAGATAATTCGGAAAGTAATCTTGAAATTCAATTTTCATCTTCAATTTTGAAAAATTAAATACGTATAAATTTTTAACTTTTTTACGATTTAAATATTATTTTAAGGAATATGTTTAAAAAAATAACTTTTTTTTATGAAATCAAATTATTTTGTCTTAAATTAACTGTTTTGTCCGTATTAACTAAGTCTCCGTGACCGCAATCGTCTAAAAGCGTAAGTAATTTACTTATTTGCAACTACCATTGATTAAAACCAATTCCAGTCATTGTAATTATGTTCTTATGTTTTATGAAGAAAACAATTGACAATGTAATCTTAATTTTTATTATTTGTCTACTGTCACTTGGCACTGCCAAAATCAACCAGTTAATACTATAAACACACAAATATGAGTTTTTACAGTCAAAAGATAATAGTCAAACCGTTTATTCAGAATTAGGATAACATTACCAATAATAAAATGTGTATGGTTGGAAAATGGAGAAGTGAGGAAAATCCGCGATGCCGGGAACTCCGGAAACAAATGTTGCCTGGGAGACTTGACTTGAGTCACTGATTGACGTTTGACGGATGTTGGCAGCCCTGATTTTTAGATGATTGAATGCTTCAATGTGCACAGATTCTCATGAAAGGAAAATATAGTATGCATAATTACCTATTAAATAACATTAACGTTTACAATAAGATGTATTCTAATTATTTTAAAAGTGTATATTATAATGTAAATATATATATGTATATACAAGTCTGTTATGTTATATCAAGTGAAAATTTAATTTCGTCGAAGTTTATATGTGTATCCTATTAGTATACTTAATTGTTTTCTTGTATCAGTGAATGTATATTTATGCATATTATTACAATTTACGAATATGGATTGTTTATGTGTTTGTTTTTGATATATTGTGTGTTGCCATTTTAATAATTTCAAAATGGTAAAATGTTTAGTACTAAGAGAATTTTGTTATAAAGTTTATAACTATTCTGACGATGTAATGATATCAAAATGAGAAAGATGCTTTACTTAGAAGCATTACTTTTAAATTAAAAAAAATATTCTTATGATATTGTAGAATAAAATGATTTAAAAAATAAAACACTCATTTATACCAATTTCAATTTTATTTTTTATGATCAGAACCGGTTTCTCTCATAACTAGCATTATCAACTGATACGAAAATACAAAATGTCAGGTTTATTTATATTAGTGATGAAGGAGACTCGAAGAACTTTGACGCTAACGCGCCCTAGTACTAAAAGATCCATATTTTTTAATAAAAAAAATATTTATACAAAACAAAATAAATTAAGGTTTCACAAAAAGTTGGTAATGAGAAAAATTTACAGATAAATATACAAAATATGAATCAGTGGCACTAAATTGACCCTTTAATACATAATTAACATTCATAGCATTATTAAATGAATAATTTTAAAACTCACCAAAGAAAAAATAAATTAAAGTCATTCTTCATGAACAAAACCGGTTCTGATCATATAAAATTGAAGTGGAATTAGTACAAAGATTGTTTTATTTTTTGAAATATAATGCCTTTCTACCAAGTATTGACAGTGAATACCTTAAAAGTTTTTATAAGTTACAATTGTATTTATTGTAATGTAGGCTTCTCCTCAATGAACCTTCACATTACGCCATAATGATAAGCTGCTTATATGGAGAAAAAAATTTGGTGATCAAATTAGAAAACGATAAAAAATATATTTTATTTATTGTGACTTAAGAGATTCAATAAAATAAAATACAAATATTGCAATATTTTTTAAAAGTTAATATTTTAACAACAAACTTAGTCAGGAGCAAATTTAAAGCACAATACGATTCCATCTACTTTCCATTAACGGTATTGCTCGGTTAATACATTTTCGTTCTTATAGCCCAATTGCCAAAACCAAACTACGAGAAAAAGTTAACTAGTCTCAGCATTTTTGCCAAACCAGTCAGCATTAGTGTAACTAAACTGGACGAGTAACCAGACGATAGTATCTAACAAAAATCCAAAGGCAATATTATCCACAGATTCGCCCTGAGTCTAATCTAGACCGTTATTGGATCTAGAATCTGGTTGGATATCCACTCCTCCTGAGGGACAAGACAGTAATAAGCCTGTGTTAAAATCGTCCGATTGTACCACAAAATAGTTGTGGATTCAGGCTATATAAAACCTTGCGACGAAGACAATTATTTCGTAAAATGTCCGAATAGCTGGGTTACATAATTATGTTATCCAGCCATTTAAAAATAAATATTACTATTGACTATTAATTCTTACTTCTATCATAAAACAAACATTGTTTAGTATATATTAAAAAAGGCAGCTAGATCATATTAATTATTTATTGTAATTAACTAACATTTGATTTTTATTTTGCTAACGAAAAGATTGCTATTGGATCAAAATTTTACTGTATTAATTATCACTTTTAAGGTGTAAACACATTTTTTTTTTTTTTAAATTTAAAAGCATTTTAATTCTGTGTAATTATAATGTAATTTCTAAATCCTTTTCATTGTTTGTAGTTGCTTATACCTTTTTATTTCAATTAAACTTGTATAAATAGCACAGTTTAATTTATTTTTCTTATCAGTTGATAATGCTCGCGAGGAGCGAAACCGGTCCTGATCAAATAAATTTTTAGTGGAAAAAGTACTAAAAATCTTTTAATTAATTTTTAATAATATTAATTATGAAAAAATAATTATTATTTCTTATAAAAAAAAATATCAAAAAATATGTATGCATGGTATATTTTCCATGCATTCTAACTTCAACTAGTGAGCTACCTAATAAAATCAATGCGCATTTAATTAATCTGAACTGCTTAAAATATGTACACTTTTTATGGATTCGGTGGTTTTTATTTTTAGATTTAATGTAACAGTGTACAATTCGAAAAGACATAAAGTAATATTTTTATAGTTTTTATTCAATAAAATATTATTATAGGAGAATAAACGACAATGACACACTTGCTATGTCGGTCGACATCCACTGAGCATAAATACATATTTTTGATTGACTGATTTAAAAACCCCATTGGACCCAGTTCCTTTGTGTAACTGCAAACAGCGATAATACAATATTACGTAATTTGTAATCCCTTTGATCTAGTCACCCTATAGCGCCTCTTGTCGAATCCGCCACTGCGCTTATCATTTATCTATGTGTGCGTTTATGTAACGAAACACTATAAACTACGCACACACGAATGTCGGCAATAAATACCTATCACACGTACGTACTAAGTATCTCTAACTATACGAAACACCTCGTTCGGGAAGCGGCACTGGCTACATCTCCAGGGAATAGCTGGAGCCATTTCCCTCACGCATTCTAAAGATAGTGCCAACAGAGGAAATGCGAAGGTAATTTGATAGCAAGACTACTCTCGTTATGTATAAAGGAAGGAAGAGACGGATAAGGGATGAATCTGGGAATAATTAACGCCACAGAATACCTTCTTAGAAAAACAACAGCAGTTAGCGAAAGAAAATCTTTCACTTTTTTACGATGACTTTTTTATAGTTTACCAACACGATTTAAGCTTTTAACATCTTTTTTTTTACCATGTCCGCTCCCAATGTGGAGCATATGGACTTATTATGGAGTTTATCTCAACAGACGTGTTTCTACGAGAACTGCTTGTTACTAAGTTGCTCAACTTCTCTTTTTCCAAAGAGAGTAGGAATATAAGGATAGGGCTATGACAGGACTAGTGGTTAGCTAATCACTCATGATACGCCCCGTTCATAAGATAGGATGGGTGGGAGACGGTAAATCAAGACATCACATACATCCTTGCCTTTGAACAGAAATTCATAAATCGATTGAAAAATCAATTTATAAAACTGCCCGTACTGGGACTCGAACCCGTGACCTCCGTAGCGGTAGCCAACAACGTTGACCACTCGACCACACAGGCGGCATTTAACATCTATTCATCCAAAAATAACCTCTTTGTTATAAAACTTTGATATTCATAGATAGCTCTTCTTAATACATAATTACAATATTATATTCAATTTAAGATTTCGACTGACGGTGCTTGATGAAATTTCAATACTAAATTTAAATCGTTCAAATTTTGTCATTAACGTCCCGAGTTTTGCCTTTCGGCATCATCACGTGAGGTTCATCCGTACACTTGAACGCCCGAAGATGCCGAAAGGCAAAACCCGGGTCGTTAGCGACAAAAGTCATGGAAAAGTACAATGTTCAAACAGTTCAAATTTGATTTCACAAACGATGTGTAGATTCTTTAACACAGAAAAAGGTAGAGAAAAAATATATTAATTAGCGAAATTGGCTATTCGGAAATCAGATCCAAATTGGGTAAGCTATTTGTAAATTGTTTCGTGCTTTACTGCATGAAAATGTCGAAATACGAATATTGGGTCGTTAATGACAACGTAAACACAATCGAGTGATTTTAATATGATACTGAAGCTTTACCGTACACTTGTTGTCATCACGTCTTCGTATTTTGTATACCTTATTTTATCGGAGATAAACCTAGTCTACAATTAAGACGATACAAATTTTATTCCAGTTAGTTTAAAAGGATTATTTAAATTATGTCAAAATATGGTGTTCTCTAAAACGATTTTTTATTTCTACTTTTTATTTTATTTGTGCTATCCTATATTAATTATGTATGTTTTTATATAAAATCGTTAGTAAAAAGTACAAAGTGGTATAATGGTAAATAGTGTATATTTAGTACAATGCGATACAATTTGGAAGATGTAAAAAATATACCCATAATAGTTGAGTAAAATAATTTTCACTCTTCAAAGCTGTATTTTTAAAAATGATTTTTGCGTTGTTACATATACAGCTTGGCCTGTTCATGTTCGACCTTTTTGCCAAACATACTAAACTTGTTGCCTGTACTTTATTGCTAATAAACTACGTTTTGTGGAGAAAAATGGGCGTTACCAGCTGATTTATTATGTAAACAAACACTTCACGTCATTTTATTGTAATGAACTGTGAATAATATTTAAATAGCTGTTTTACGGCACACTTTCCACCATTTTATATATCGATCAAGTTTGGGAAAATAATATACGACAAACTTTACGTTTATGTTAAGCGCTCATTTTATTAAAGCCAAATAAATTTGTTTACCATATTACATAAAAAAGAGTGGCTATATTTAGTAAATTATTAGGGTTGCAAAATAGTAAGGCACACTATTTCATCGAATTAAAATTAAAAGAAGAGAAGTAAATGCTTTATTTTTATCATACTTCTTTTCCAGCATTTTAATCAGAAAAAACCAATCATCAAATAAAATTTAATAAACCCACATGCCAGTGATTTCATTCGCATAATATTTTTGTATCTATGTTTGCTCCCAATGTGGAGCTTATGGCCTCGTAATGGAGGTATCTTAACAGATTTTCTTCCACGAAAACTGTTACTCAACCTCTCTTTTCAAAGGGGAGTAGTTGAGATATAAGAGTAAGGCTAGGACAGGACTTGCGGTTAACTAATCGCTCTCACTATGCCCAGTAATTGAAGGATGGTAACGGTGAGTGGAAGTTTATAGGTATCACAAACACCCATGCCATCGAATATAAATCGATAAATCGATCGATAAATTGCTATTCGTATTGGGACTCGAACCCGTGAGATCCGGCAAGAAAGCCACCACCGCTAACCCCTACGCCATATGACCCGACTTATTATTTTAGAGCCGCATAGTATTTTACTTATAAAAAATATCATCAACATTAAATAATTCAAGCAAAATCTAGAGGTTTCTAGAGGCAAAAAAACCTTATACAAAATTGTTTCACTGTACAAACATTTCTAAATCCCTCTCTGTACGTGTACGAAGGTTGCCTCACCAACTTAACCCAACCTTCCTACAGGATCCTCCCGACCCACTCCAGCGCCCCGACCAGTCATCTCACTCACCCTCTAAGGATCATAATTAGGTGGCCAAGTATCGAGTCCAACTTACTTCCGAAGATACTGCAAATAGATATCGTTGCGATGCCTTCTCTAGTTGGCCCCTGTTACTTCAATATAGCATACTTATTTTATTAATGTTATAAGTATCTAATGGGTCAGTTAAAGAAAACACCGAAAGAATGATAAGTTTATCCATTTTTTTTTTATTTCGGTAATATTTTTTACTATAAAACTTGTTTTAATATATCCCCAGTTAACTGTTTGTGATGTTTCAACGTCATATAATACAAGCAGTTTCAGATAAGTTTATTTATGTATTACTTTGAAACTTCTACTGAGTTGTACAGATGTGCATGTTATCTTCTTGGTTGCCCTTATAATCACTTATTTTACCAATGAGTATTTAATATATTTTTTTTGGTATTTATTATTAATCGACCTTTATGCATAGCGACATACAGTTCAATAAAGTGACAAAATAAAACATGATATGAAAGATATGAATTTTGATTATTATTATACTTTACTGAGCTTGATTTCATACGACCATATCTCACAAGAACAATTCGATTGGACTTTAATGGCTGGTCTATTTTTTTGCTCCAATCGCTCAATCGTTTTTAAGATTTTTTTTAGATTGAATAATAGAAATGATCATTGTGAATAAGGCCAGAGCTTTTAATTTAGAAAAAAAATCACTTATTGCATTTGCAAGATTCACTAAAAACAATTTTAGAAACGCATTTTGATGCTTTTACTGAATGTTTTAGAGAAGTCACAAACAACAATTTTGAGGGGGAGCGATCAATAGTCCGGGTAACTAACTAGTCTGTAAGATTGGAAAGCATTGCTGTTGTATCGTAAGGATACCTACTGCCTACCCATTACCTACGCATAAATAGAGTTACGGTAGTATGGTTGTCAGTCGCGATAGGTGAGCGTATTAACTTTACAAAGGAGAAAATTTTTACGAAAATAATATATGTGCAGTTCTTAAAATAGTTTTTCTTCGCAATAAAGCCTGAATCTAGAATATTGTGAAAAGCAAGTAGGCTTAATTTAATATATAATAAAGTACTTTCGACACGTTGCAAAAAGAAAACTGTTTGTAATTGAATGTGTGAAGAAATGGCGGGATAGTGTTAAATTGTTGAACCAACATACAAAAAGTTACATAAAAAAATATTTAATAATACAAATAGCAGTGAAAATTAATTAATAAGCAAAATACGATAGAAGGCAGAAGTGTTTTGTATTTATAACAATATATAATATTTAACAAAGACGCCTGATGTCTATGTTTTGGGTTGCTAAAAGAAACTAAAAAAATCATGAAAGCCTCAAAAATATCAACAGATGAGTCAAACCATGTTTGGTTTTGATAGATCAATAAATAATTGAACATGTCGTACATTTATTTTACGAGAAAAATTTAGTAAAATTTAAGGCCAATCTAATTTTTAGTCAACCATATTATTTTTAATAATTGTTATGTTAATATATTATAATCCTTTTTACTTGGATTTTTTATTGCTATCATATGTATTTTGTTTGTGTAATGTGATAATAGACACTTTTAGGGTTTTTATCATTTCTTTTAAATTTTTAATGTTTACTAAAAAAATATCAAATGTATTTTATAACTTTTAGGGTGTTCACTGTCAATACTTGGTGAAAAGGCATCATATTAATAAAAACACAATATTTCTTTTTACTTTATTCACAACATTCATTAATACTTTGTACTTAACTGATCAGTTGACAATGCTCGCAATAAGCGAAACCGATCCTGACCATTTAAATAAAGTGGAATACGGTACAAAGAAATATTGTGTTTTTATTAATGATAAATAAACAATTAAATGGCAGCCTTTCAATGCAAATTTTTATTATTATCGAAACGTCATTTGATAAACACGAATGGTAACACGTTGTATCCACAATATAAATGAAATGCTTCAGCTCAAGATTGATATGTCAGAGGTCACCTTACTGGAAACCACACAGCAAAATAAGTATATGCGTCCAAGACCGTCAATATAGCACTCAGCCTCTGATAGGCCCAGTCCCTTTGACTTGGCACATCATTCCGACAGACATTAGGGTTTTACGGCTCTGAATGACGTTACACGTTACACTTACGTACTGTCAACGTACATGTAATATACGTATACGCGTCTAAGGGAGACTTACGTGAAAATAGATCTATCAGCTTAGTGACTGGATAGTGACACTCAAATTCAAAAGGATTTTTGAGAGATTTATAGTGTCAACTTGCAAATTATCTGTACTTTAACTTACAATATAATATATTATGTTCAGCGTTGTATGATAACTATCTAGAAACATTCTTTGGAAAACTTTAAGGTTATTTTTTTATTGAACATTTTCTTTTTAGCAAATTATTTGAAACCATCGTTCTTTTACGTAAGTCATTTTAATCTATATTTTAGTTATTTATATTTTATACCCCCTTCCCACTCATCCAATTCTATAAAAGGGACGTATCAAGAGCGATTAACTAACAACTAGTCCTGTCTTAGCCCTAACCTTATATTCCTACTCTTTTTGGGAAAAGAGAGTAGCATTATAGCAACAGAGCAACTGAGTAACAAGCAATTCTCGTAGAAACACTTCTGTTGAGATAATCTCCATTAGGAGTCCATAAGCTTCACATTGGGAGCGGATATGGTAAAAAAAATATAAACTCAAAAGACAGCTTAGACCAGTGGTGGGAAACCTGCGGCCTCTTGGCTTCTGTGATGCGGCCTTTTGATTTGATCGAAATGTTCACTTTGATCAAAAAAAATATAATAATCGACATTAAATGTTCGACAGTCGAAAAAAAGTGGGGAGGGTGTCAAAGTTTTCTTTACTGCGGCATGTTCAATCAGATAAATGAATGTGGCCTTTTGAAATGAAAAGGTTCCCCAGCCCTGGCTTAGACGGTAACTAATATATAAATTAAAGTGCTTTAGAAGATCTTTAAGTGTTCATTTAATGTGTTTTCTATTAAGGTAAGTCTCGAAATTAATTTAAGCCATTTGGTATGGTAAGTTACTTGTTTTAAAAATGTTCAATACAATAAATTAATTTAATTAATATTTATGATTGATTGTTATTTTTATGTACAGTTTAGTCTGGCGAGAGAGAAAGTAAAAATCGTGCATAAATGATATTGCTTCTAGCAATTTTTTATTTATATGATCCCGAAAATAAAGCAAAATGTACTGTGATAATGTAATTTTTTAGGAAATAATTCATTACTTATATATGTTCTAACATCTTTTTTTTAAACTGGGCCCGACAAAACAAAAAGAACAGAGAAAACTCTTCAGTTTATTTTTCGGAGGTATACAGATATATTTAAATATATCAGACAATATTTGAGAATTAAAAAATAACGATACGAGTTATCAACGTTGGAACGTCGACATAGTGAATTCTTTATGCACATAAAAAGAAAACCAAACAATTTTTGGTCTAAAAACGTAGCTTTGAATATTCATTTTAGATGCGTCTACGATGTGATAAAATATGTTTCGATCTCAAATAACTTAGAATAGAAAAGAAATATTGAATTTATTTGCGTTTACCTGGCCGGGAAACAGTTTTCTACGGGTCAACAACACAAAATTAAAAGTGTGTATGTGCAAACCAGTACGAAATCTACGGACATAAATTTGGCGTAGACATCTTCCAAACAGTCGTTGGAAAGAATTCACGCGAAGAAAGTGTTTGTGTCTTGGCAAGCACTCGACACTCTGCTTGCCATTATAATATGAACCTCATAAACACATTGTTGTTTACAAAGTTGTTTAATATCGCGACCCCCGCGCCCAAACCCCCGAAGAGGCAGCCCCACCCCTTCCCGACCGCTGTAAATACACCGCGACTCGATGATGTCTATTTATGCCCGAGTACAGACACGTATCTACATACATAACTCAAACTCTCTCTCCTACTATAAAACAGAATATCGATTACTTTCCCTGCTCGCCGCTAGGGTATAATATAATCCTCCGCCCACTTTCTGCGCGACCCTCTCGCTCGCTCCCGAAATTTTCCTCATCCGGCCGTCCCTCTCGAGACTGTCCTCCTCGCTCGTCGCTCCCGATAGCCCCGTCCCTCTCCGGGACGCCCCCGCTCAGATTGTAATGGCGGTATGCAAATGACATGGCGTCGTACCAAAGGCGCACTACTTTTGTAGGAAAACAACAAACAGCCGAATACGAAAGTGATGTCTGGTTGCCTTATTGTTTCCCGAAATGTCGATCGACGCATTCTCATTCCGGCCCGCAGGTGCCGACTGCCGACTGCCAGGTGACTTACTTCGCTCACTCGCTCCTCATAATCTCCGATCTGCGTCACGGCGGATTTACATTTCGTCAAATTTAAATGCTAATCTGGTTATCCGGGTAATTGTTTTATCGGATTGGAGGATTTGCGAGTTGTTAGAAATCTCTAATGCCAACAATAATCGGGTATAACTCTGAATAACATTGAACGCGGTGGGGTTTTCACGACGCGAACGTCGACATTTTCACCTTTCAAATATAATAACGCACAAAACTCAAAAACTAACTGCCACTGAAACAGGAATTACAATTATTCAAATACAAGAAAAGTAAATATTAAATGATCACAACGTGGCCGGTAGAAATTTCATATAATATCCAGAATGGTACATCCAATATTTTAAACTGGTTAGCAATAGCTCATTGGTCGTTAACATTTTTTAAAAATTAGATAAAAGTTTGCTTTTAAACGTTGATAAACACATTCTTATATTTTTCTTAAGTTTTTTTGTGTTTTATTTTTTTATACAATTCATTGAAGTGTTGCATATTTTATATCAATATAAATGGTTATTTCGTGTTAATTTTTTATATATATCAAAATTAGATTTTGTAAAATAAGACAGTGAATCATTTAAAACAAATCGGGTTCAATATGTTTCTTAAGCCTCAAAGTGTTATATTAAAACGTATTGATTAAATAAATTGCATCTATTATATAAAACAGTATAACTATATAAATAGTTTATAAAACGGGACAATGAAAAACTAGCAAACTCTCTTCAAAGTCTTTAAACTTTTAATCGAAGTCTTAAATCTTAGTCGTTAATGAAATATATTGAATTAAATGATTGACAATATCGTTAACCGATACCACAATCTACTAAGCTTGGTAGCAAAACAACACAAATAAGAAAAAAAAACTGCACCGTTTTTATAGAACGCCTGACTAGTACATCTATATATCCTCAGTTTTTCTTCCAATTTCAGTTAAAATTCTAATTTAAAATTATCAGTATGATTTCATTTATCGGTCGTAAAACATATTTTTATCGATTTAACAAATTCATCGACAATAATGGTATTATACTATATTTCAATGAAGTATCGACATATTTAGATATAATATTTTTAAAAATTAATAAAAAATATTTTTTAAAAAATGCAATATTAAATTGGTGAAGTACTTCGCGAGGAGCTCTATATGAAAACAGCTTTCTTTTTCCCTTTTCACGTGGTACACCGATAGGTTTGTACTGTCCGCTCGTAGGTATCAGGACGTGGATTTTTTCCTTTTTGTGTTAGTCCCCGCATTACCTCGGCACAAACTACGGTTTTGGAATTTAATTGATAAAGAATTTTGATTCTTTTCGTCCCTTTTTTCTAGTTTTCATTTAAGCCCTCTCCCCCATTTGTTTGTTTAATTTAATAATGAAAAAGTTTTTCCGTCCACTTGCAAAAAGAGTGTTTTAAACATTATATAAGGGGATAAGGTAATAACTAATTACTAAAGTATAATTTAGCTCATCGGGCGTGGTGTATTCTATAATAAAATAATACATAATATAATGTATACCATTCATTTTAAATTATATGTAATTACCAGTAAAAATACGATTTCAAAACATTATTGAATAATCATAAATCTGCAACCATTAACCATACGCTTCCAAAAAAGATCAAATGTTTGCAGGGAGCTTGTCATTGTTGCAAATGTTATAATCTGAAATTGTTCCATAAATATCAGTGTGTAAAATCAAAAAAGGTCGTGGTTAACATAAAGATTAGAATAAATATTGATTATATGTTTATCTAAAACCCAATTGACTCATGATGCTTTCAGAAATTTTATAAATCTCTATTTACTGGTTATGCCACTGATACCTTGATTTATTTAATTAAAAAAAAATACCTCACTTATATCATAAAAAAATATTCCAGACGATGGTTTTATGTCGAAATAGGTATACATAAAATAATGTATTAAAAAGTAAAGTAGTTTGTTTTAGCTCATAGTTAATTCTTTCATCGATCCAAAATTATCGGAAAGCATTGAACTATTTTATAACTAAAATTTTCGACTGAAGAAATTTAATGAAATTGTAATAAGATATTTGAATCCTTATTTTTTTTCATTTTCATACGTCTTGGCAATCAGTTCCAGTTCTTTCTTCCAACTAAAATGTCTGAAGATGCCGAAAGATGAATCCCGAGTTAAAACGCATGTAATTAACAAAAAATGAATTATTCAGATTTATTGTTTTATTATAAACAAAGAATCATTCGTGGTTAATTACAATGATGTATAGCTTATGCCATTTTTATAAAACATCTCATGTCATTTACAATTTATGAGATATTTATGTTTTATTGTACTGAGTAATCTTTATGCGTATCAAGAATGAGTTTAATCAGTAACCGTTCCAGATCGCGTGCTATTTCACAGTTATATTATATAATATTCATTGTTTTATTTATAGATATGGTAATCGAAAGCGAATTGTACAGCAAATACATGATATTCAAATTTTTATGATTACCAAAGGAAGATTTTATAATAAAGAAATAGTTTGAAATAAAAAAAAGACTTGATTCAGGAACATCATAACAAAAACCTATACCAATTAAAGTTCTTAAGTTTAACCAAATATAATGTATTTTTTTGTTTTAAGTAAGTTGTACATGTTATTCAAATTTAAAACCCCATTTGAATTTTTAAAAATGCTATGTTAACATAAGAAAACGATAAAAATATGGAAGAATCATCTCACCTTTTTAAGCACTCATGTAATCAAAAGAAAATTTCTCTATACCCGTTTATTATCAATACAGAGTGTATTTTCTGAATAGGAAATTTTCGATTAGAAAACTAGTTTTGACCCAATTACTCATCTTCATATTGATTTTTAATGCAAAAACTGAAAGTTAAATTTTTGAAAATAATTAGTCAGAAAAACTCTATTTCAATGAATGGGTCACAAATAATGTTTTAATGCTTAAAAATTAAATGAGTGAATCTACAATTTAAAAATTTTGAAATCCTTGGTTTGCAAGCACAAAAGTTAAAAACCATTTAGGTTTTTAACTTTCATTCAATGAAATCAACTGATGAAAAATAAAATTATCACTTTTGAAGCGAATAACTGCATTATATCAGTATATCAATACATACTTTTTAAATCTTCCAGATATTTATTTTCCGCTGTTCATCATTCTAATTTATAATCATGTTTGCAATTTTCAATTTGCAGTACTCTAAGCAAAAATATGTTTAATTTTCATCGAGATTGAAATGAAAACCAACACATGCGTGATGTCGGTGCTACGCTTAGTAGATATGCGTTTTCATTTCACCCTAACGACATCTATCGGCTGGATTCGGGAACAAAACTTCGGAATAAATTTATGTCGCGCTTTATGGAAAACCAGATTCAGTCATGGAATACACCAGCTATGATCAACATTTTTAGACATCTTTTGAGTCAAATAAATAATCAGTAATTTTCTCTACATACTTGTGTATGTGATTTGATAAAATAACTGTAATGCGAGAAGTTATTTTAAAAAAAGCACATATTAACCTTGAACTTAAGAAACATGTAATTTCTTATCTAATAGAATATAATATTTTTTTGTGTTAAATTGTAGTATTATTATCTTGACCTTCAACAATTTAGTTATGTATTTTTTTTCAATAGATTCGGTAAAATTTTATTTATAATCTTTGCTTTATTTGTTTAATCAAAAGCTTTGTGAGATTTTAAATATATATTATGAAATACGAAATTAAAATTGATAGCTTTGTTATTCTACTTGTTGTGTTATTAATAATTGTGACACATGGTTAGCCTCTTTGAGAAGTTAACTATAATTTTCGATGTAGGGAATGAGTTAAGAATTATTTTTGTTTAAGAAATGGCATTTCTAAGAAAAAGTTAATTGAATATAATATATCTCTTGCAATCATATAAAAAAATGCAAATTATCATTATCATCAAACCAACACAAAATTTATTTTGGGTATTTTCGATCTTCGGACTTCGGACGGCTCGGAAACATGTTTTCATTTTAAAATTGAATTTATTGTCATTTCACATATCGTTGGTTTTCAGCAGTGGTGGGCTGTCAATAACAAGGGGCTCGCTTAATCTCAAATCAAA
Organism: Himalopsyche anomala; assembly: GCA_031772345.1. Taxonomy (NCBI): domain Eukaryota; kingdom Metazoa; phylum Arthropoda; class Insecta; order Trichoptera; family Rhyacophilidae; genus Himalopsyche; species Himalopsyche anomala. Next base: position 894,462 of record CM062822.1, read on the forward strand.
TCTCGGGTTTCTGGGGAAGGGGTGATTTTTTTATGACTCCTATGCAATTATATGCAATGCTTAAATAAGGAATCGAGTGTGACTTAATACACTTATAATATGTAACAATATGCAATTTACCGTAAACTAATCAACGTAAATTGCTAAAAATATACTACTGTGTACACTCAAGCTGTCGTAGATAATATATAAGTCAGAAATTGCAGTTATGTACTAATTTGATTTGAGAATATTGTTTCCTCTTAAAACAAGGGGCTCGCGCAAGCCCCTCCGAGCCTTTTCCAGCCCACCACTGGTTTACTGCAAAAATCATTAATTGACAATTTGGTAAAAACTATGCGACATTGAACAGTCTTTTTTTCTCGTTTTGCATAAACTTAAAAAGTTACTTGTCTTGTCACAGTGTCTAAAATCAACCAATATTGATCCAATGACATACTTTTAAAATTAATGTGATGTTTTTCACCGATGTTCTTGACCGATGATATTCTAAGAAAAAAATCATTCACAAAATAGGTTGAAGCATAGGCATTCAATTTAAGATGGTTTAAGCGCATGTCATTTTGTCCGCATACCGCTGGTTTGTGCGTGGTCTCAATAAGTCGCGTCACACTGCCGACGCACAATTCGCCCAAAAGTGAAGACCTTCCAGTCGCCGGACAATGAAAGGAAGTGCCAAAAAAATAACAATCGCTCGCTCATGATGGGCGGACACGCGTCCTCAAGACACCACCAGACTATGTTGGTACGTACCTGTTTGTGTCGTCGCTTGTTTCGACCTATGTCCTTGCAGCCAGGACACGCTGTCCATAATTAATATCGTTTGATTATTTATAGACGTTGAAATTTCAAAGTATGTGCCCATTGTTTAGCGATAAAAATAAAGGAATTCATAAGAATTTTAGTATTCAAAAAATGACCGAAGATAAGTTGACGAGATACCAACAATACAATTTTAATTTTGATTATGTTCATATTTATCCGGGCGATATCAATGAAACATTGCGTCGTTTTTCGATTAATACGTCGGTTAACCCAAAACTAATAGTTTCCTCAAATACGTGGAATACACTTAACATCATATCACATAAACAGTGAAATAACTAACCTGTTAACATTTATTTTAATTTATTACATATTTACATATCGTCAACCTTTAAAAACGACATATGTATATTGTAATTTTATTTATTACATTTCGATTTATAATATTGATACTATTATGTATATATTATATTAGTGCACGTCTTCTGTTGTTTTACAAATTGTTAACAAAAACAATATGTGACCGCATTATAATAATTACTCAATAAGAGGTTTATTTATTATTTTTATTTTAAAATGTTCCTTGTTATCAAAGTTTCCTCAAGGATTCAATAACTTAAAATAAATAAATTATTTATAAATAACTGGGCAAGCAAAGCCAGACCTTATTTAGGCATCATAGTATATGTTTTATGATGATTTTTTCAGTACAAAAATAATTTCTGAAATGCATAAATACCAGTATTTCGTTACTGAAAATGAACCAAAATCGAATTGTGAATGTGCTTAAATTATCACATATTTTAAAAGAATTGTTAGCGATGAATTGAAATACTTTAAATCTACCCAGAGTAGTATTAATTTTGAAAGGTTCCAGAAACGATAATCCTTTTTTTAATCCATATCCGCTCCCAATGTGGAGCATATAGCTTCGTAAAGAAAGTATTTTTTTTTATAAGAACTGTTTGTTACTCAGTTGCTCAACCTTTCTTTTTTCAAAGAGAGTATTAGGGATAGAATGATGAGGCTAGAACAGAGCTAGCGATTAACTAATCGCTTTCGCTATGCACAGTTATTGAAGAATCCGAAGAGTGGGAGGGACATCACAAGCACTCATGCCTTCAAACAAAAATCGATAAATCGATTGAAAAAATGCTGTTCATACTGGAACTCGAGCCCGTGAGATCTGACATGGAAACCAACAACGCCAACCGCTACGCCATAGAACTAGCCCTTTTTAATGGTGTATTATTATTTTAAGATACCGTAAGTTATTTAAGAATATCAGTCTATTACGATTATAAAATATTTTTGTTGGCTTTACTTTACATGAAATATCTAAATACCGATTTTGATTAACTAGTCCGGTATTGAGATCCTAGTTGGTGGGATTTTTTTTCCTATATTTAAACTTTATTTAATTTTGAACTTCGACTACTATAGTACTTGATGGAACTACAATATCAAATCTCACTCAGTTCAAGTACATACGTGCACTTGAAAAAACCTGAAGATGCCGAAAGGTGAAACCCGGGTCGTTATCGACAAAACTTATGGAAGAGTACAAAATCAAAGTAATTCAAATTTAAACTTTGTTTTTAATACTGGTATTGATATTTACAAAAACTAGTATAAATAAATTCATCTGGTTTTTTAATATCTAGTCCTTATCATTAGAATATGTGAAACGTGTTCATTCTGCGTATGTTTTATATATAACTAAAAATCTGATGGTTCATCATAGGATATTGTCAATTTTAATTCTTTCAAAATGGAAATTACGTAAAGAAGCTGAGTAAAATCACAAAATCATTTACATTTTGGATACACATTCGATAAGAAAGATTGATGACCCGAGGACTTCCATACGTTTCCGTTTAATAAAAAAAAAAACTGAATGCAGTATCTGATAAGGGATGTCGGTAGTAGAACAGCGTTAACCTACCTACAGAGACCACACAATATGCACCTCATCCTTTGAAAGTTTTGCTATAACAAAAGACTCCTTATCGCGGATGAGCAAGTATATAGTATGATTTACAACAAACGATCTATGAATTATCAAAAATATATATTTTTTAAAGTTGTATTAAGTGAAGAAAAAGTATAAAATTTTGACTAACAACACGAAACTGTGGTTTAATAACAGTTGTATTAAGAATAAAGTGATTCCAACTTAAAAAAGACCCTACAGTAAAATTTAGCCGACAAACAAAGAAATATAATTCTTAAAACCACTCACTACTCAAATCTTTGGGAATTCCCATGAGCTTATCCTTTTGCCAGCGATGGCTTTAGACTCAGTGATACATTTATTTATAATATATACACGAAACATCCATTTACTAAGCGTCAGTTCAAGTTCATCCGTGCGCTTGAACGCCTGAAGATGCCGAAAGGCGAAACCCGGGTCGTTAGTGACAAAATCTGTGGGAGTGTACATAATTTGAACGATTCAAATTTAATATTGAAATTCCACCAAGCACCTTCAGTCGAAATCTTAAATTAAATAAATGACATAAAATATTGTATGTGCATCGAAATGTGGGTTATTTGCGTGTGAAAAATACAAAACTATCTACGTTGGTGAATTTATCACTCGTTTATCAGAGTGTCAAAACATCTTCGAGCGCGCGTCGTACGCAAATAGCAAAATGGAACATATTATGAACCCCGCGATACGACCTACCCGCTACAAAACTATCGCGCCAGCATCCTGCAACTGAAAAAATACATTTCTATTCAGCGAGAACAAGGGGGGGAGGTTATCTTCAGCCAAACATCTCAGACAGCCGACAGACCGACCGAGACTTCGCACATTTTACGACAGGGATCAACTGCCGCTGGTACTGCGAGAGCTTTTACTGTCAGAGCTTTTTAATAGACTTGATACTGAAATATTTTATGTTTAAAATGCTTAATTTAACAAACTTGTAACAAACTATTTCAGACGCTTTGTTTACGTATAGAAAGAATGCAGCTGATATTAAGATTCGTAGAAAATATTGTATTCAGATCGTCATAATTCTTTATTTTAATTTGTTTAAATGACATAACTGCGAATTTTTTTACGAAAAAGTTATTTTTTTCTAATATGATTTCATAAAAAACTCCAAATTTCCAATTTAACCATTTGTAAGCATTGGTATCTATAAAAGGATTTTTATATGGCAAAAATAATTATTGCTTGTAAAAGGTGATTAATTTAAATACATCGTTTTAGAAATCTTCTTAATATTTCAACAAAATTTAATTTCGTAATCAGCTATTTTTATTACAAAACTAAGAATCATTACTGGATAATTTAAAAAATATATAATCAATTTTGTGCGTACCCAACATTATGCAAAATCAGATAAAGTTGTCATAAAAGATTGAAGACCTCTGGATGAAAATATATCCTCTTTGTTCTATTTTATATAATTTCATCTACTTGGAAATCTATTACTTCATTTAAATCAGAACCATTTTAGGACAAAAATTGCCTAAAATTTGATTTTTGTGCATGGGTTCGTTGTGCCAATTAAGATATATTTATTAACTGTCGATTCTTAATAGTAAGGCAGTACATTTTTTTCAAATAAAATCACAATTACTTGTACTTATTTTACAATTTTAACCAACGATCAGGACTAGTTTTGCTAATCGCGAGCATTATTAATAAATAAACTCGATGATCAAATTTTGGATGTAAATAAATCGTATCATTCCATTTATGGATTTATAGCCAAGAGCATGGATGTCACTGATCATGAAACGGTGGGAAGATGGTCAGTAAAGCGAGTTACTTAGGACTCTATTACCATTGTGCAAAGTGAATTTATGATCAATTAAGAGCATGTCATTTAATCAAATTCCGATAATGTGCTTTATTTTAAGGGAACAAATTAAATGGTCAGAATAAAAATGTTATGCGGTCAGAATATTTTATATTCATTTTGGTTAGGTTATGTTAGGTTAGGTATTTTTAATTTTATTTAAATTATGACTATTTACACTGACCGATATATTATGACCATTTAATATAAATTCTGACCACAGGCGGTTCTACGTACTGGGCTAGGTCGACTTAGCCCACCGTGAAATGTTCAGTTAAATTGTTTAAAAACAACAATACTAAGCTGACTTAAATAAAAAAAAAACAGTACTTCGGACTACTAACTATAACAAATCCATACAGTATCTTAGATCTGATTCTCTTCTATCAATTTAAAGAAAATTATCTGATTCTTGAATATTGTCGTGTATGCATATTCAAAATGAAAAGTAAAGCTGGGCTAGTTTGAATATAGTCTTAAGTAAAACAATTGATTTTACACAAAACGTCCTAAATTTTTTTTTTCTGCCTGCCCAAAATTTTAGGTCACGAGCCGCCACTGATTCTGACCACAAAAATACGAGCTATTATTAAAAACCGGAATGCTCTAAATTAAAAAAAAAATGCTTAAAAATATCTTTAAGTTATTCAGTATTATTTTGTTTATCTAGTATCCACTGAGATTCAAGAAAATATATTTTGTAAGATAAAATGTTTTGTATTCGAATATATCCTCTCTACTAAGTGTAAGTATATTATGCCAACGGTACTAGATTCGCTTCTGTAGTGTAGTGTAGATCCAAAGCATATTATTGTGTCCACAGTTTTCTACGGACTGGAAACCTCTCTCGCTCTCTTTGAGATAAGAATCTCGTAGAGCAAAAAAAAACATACGCGTTTTTTATTGAATTGAATTTGTGGCAACAATGGCACAAACAACCGTCTTGATGTTGTGTCACTCATTGTGTCAGATTTATGAATAGGCATCAAACCTTACCCACACCAACGAACGCATTGGATGAACTTTACTTTACTTATCGCTTCAGAAGCAATACAAAAGGGTTCATAGAAAATTGATCGATGACGACTTTGTTCCATAGAAAAATAGTAAAACAAATAAAATATAAGCATTTTTTTATAATTTATGCTGCAGAAATACAGTACTTTGATATGACTAATTAAACCGAAGAGTTTCCACGAGAACCGCTTGTTGCTCAACCTCTTTTTTTCAAAGAGAGTAGGAACAGAAGGATAGGGCTAGGACAGGACTAGTGTTTAACTTATCGCTCTCGATATGCCCCGCTAATAGGACAGAATGGGTGGGAAGGAGTAATACAAGATATCACATACATCCATGTCTTCGAACAGAAAGTCATAAATCGATTGAAAAATCAATTTATAAAATTGTCAGTACTGGTATTCGAACGACGGTAACCGAAGCCAACGACGTTGACCACTCGACCACACAGGCGGTCAAAAACTTAATTTATCAAAATAACATTAAAGTCTTGCAAACAAAAAAGTACCTGTGTTGTTTTTTTTAATCATGATCGCTTATTGAATGAAGAATATGAGATTTGAATCGTTCAAATTATAAATTGAAATTCCACTAAGCACCTTCAGTCGAAATCTTAAATTATAGGAGAATATGAGGTTTGAATGGCTCATTTATGTTTATTTTTTACGAGAGCTGATTGTCTAACAATGATTCTTTGCTATAAAAAAGGTAAGAAAAGAAAATTGAAGTGTAGTTTTAGTGCTCTCCACTGTTTTTTTTTTTTATCAAGATGACATAGGAGGTATATGAAAAAGGGAGTATAAATATCAGTGACATCCTTGTTTTTAGATATATAATAAATGCATTGAAAAATCAATGTATAATTGTGGGGTTATAATTCAAAACGTACTATTTCCAAAAATTTTACTTTTCAGTAGAGTTAAATGCTATTACGAATAACACAAAAAAAATATGATTGAAACAAAATATGATAATGGGAGCAGTCGAATTCTTAGGCTTGAATTACCCTATTTGCGTACCTAACTCAATATCGCTCATTTTGGAAACAATTGTTTTCCATCCAGAATTCGTAACTTAAAAATAGAGTTACCTTTTTTATCCAACTGGGATTTAGGCATAGAGAGTATTAGAAGTTTGAAACATAATTACTTTTTTTTATTTTATGAAAACCAGTGTCACTTAAAGATTAAGAACCGCTGATATATATAGCAATTAAAAAGATTTCGTAGTACTTAATTCGAACGCAATCAAGTTAATTTCTTTCTTGTAGCATCCTACTGAAGGAAGAGTAAACATGATTTAATCCCAATAACCGTAAATCTCCCGGCACTTGACTGAGACTCTCTGGGCTCTGTTGGGTAGATTTAGAGCGGAGGCTGGTCTCTCTGTGTCTGTCGCCTGAAATATTGCTTGTCGATTCATTTTTATGGCCCCGCAAACATAACAATCTGGTTCACGCGGTGCAAGACTACTGTTGTATTGTGAGAATCACTGCCGACCACTGGATATACTTCAACAAACAAATCGTGTGTATTTGGTCAAGTCTTGGACTTAAAGTAATATGTTTAATACATTCAAAAATATGTCATATAATAAAATAAACTGAGTATTAAAAATTTATATCTTTGATATATTTTAACAAGCTTAAAATATTTTTTTATGGATTTGGCGAGAAATTTGTGTAATTAATTTATAATATAAAATTAAATTTGATCACTTTTTTATTTCACTGGTAGTCATTTTTTGTATTAAACCCCCTACCTGCGCCCAGTAGAAAAGGAAATAACCACTACGCCCAATGTGTTATTTATAAGCTTAGATTAAAAATCGATGTTTACTTTACAAATAACTTCACGAAAGTTGATATATAGATGTTTCTCAAAAAGACGAAATTTGCATATTAAAATTTGTAACGCAAACAATAGAATATAAAAATTATCAAATTGTATTTTATATAACGCATAAAATATGATGGACAATATTATCGCATACCCATATAATTCTGACGATGTTTCCAAAGGTGATTTGAAAGAACAATTTTATTATAATAAGCAAATTTACTAAAAGCACTTTAAGAAACGATAGTTGTGACTTTGATTTGTAGTTCTAAGCATGACTTATTTTAAATATATAACGACTTGACAATTTAAAATTACCTATAAAAATTGTTTATTAATAAAAACACAACATTCCTTTGTACTTTATTTTACTTTATTTAATAGGTCAGGACCAAAATTTCCCAAATTTTAATTATGTAATTACTTTCAATCCCCATTTGATATTTATTAATCTTGGATGACTTTTAAATTATATTTTAGATGTGTGAAGCATTTTAATTTTGTGTTATTTAGAATCACTTATAATGTAATTGGTAATTTCTTTTTAATGTCAATTGTTGTTTACACCGTTTCATTTAAATTTATTTTTGTATAAATAGCATTGTTAAATTATATTTCTTATCACTTGACAATGCTCGCAATGAGCGAAACCGGCCCTGACCTATTAAATAAAGTGGAATAAAGTACAAAGGAATATTGCTTTTTTATTAACATAATGTGACAGTGAACATCGTAAAAGTGAAAAATTGTTTAGTTAAATTCTTTACTTTATCAAAAATCTAAAATACAGAACATATATTGGTGATCCTTTTTAGGATATATCAGTTGTTATACATATTTAAACTATAAAATAAACTTACTTTTTCGAAATCGTGTGTGTATGACCTGACTATGAAACATATTGCAGCAGTGCTTTATCATTTTCACCTTATTTCATCTATACCATATATTTTGTTACGTTACGATTCTTCTGAAACGCAATATATTTACGGAAAAATACACCTATTTTGTGAATAATAATTTAGAATTGTGTAGTCATAAAAAATTTGGTCGTGATTTTAAGTAGCGTATTATTAATTTGTAACTTTTCTATAAACTTTGTATATAATTGGTGATTTGCTGATTCTCTTAAATATATCTCACAATAAGAGTTTAAAAAAATAGTCAACTATATATTTTAGCAGTTACTACTATTATTATTATATATTTTATTAGCTTTCTCTGTGTTATGGTTAACTTTAAATTAAACAAATTACAACTGGATGTAGATCTAATTTATAGAGAAAAGAAAAATACAGTTCCTGGGAAGCCATATTTTTCAATTGAGTGAAATACTTTACAACATTTAAATCGTGTACAAATAGCATAATATTCACTTAGAGAGATTCCGTCGAATAAAGCATTCGGACAAAAGAAAGGATCTGAAAAGATGTCGGCGTGTTTATAATATGAAAGATGAAAAAAATCGATGATTTATAAATACATTTTGCCATTCATAAGAACCATTCAGAATGTTATTTATTTATAAGAGTCTGCCAAGAGCCGGCTTGTTGCATTTTTATGCAGTGTCGTACCGTACGTATCACTAATGTGAATTCCTTCTTTGATTTTATGATAAAAATATGATAAATGCTAATAATATTAATTCTAAGCGACAAAGCTACTTCACTTTAAATATAAACAATATTTTTTTATTTTACTTTTTTTTTCGTTAAGGAAGAGACAAAAATTTCTTGCATATCGACTGTGGATAGGAAAAAAGACGTAATCTATTGTTTTTTTCAAAACAGCTTTTTTCAATAACCACAATGTACACAACTTGATTCACGTTTTGTCAAAAAGATAAAAATAATATATCTTAAAATTATAAATTAATATATATCTTTGGCTTTTTTTTTGAAAAATGAAAGGCTTTTGGAAATTACGATGAGGAAAAAAGACATAAAAAAGATTTTTTTAAAAATATATATTAAATTAACATTAGATAAAGTCAGTTAAAAACCAGTATATCAGCCTTCATGCACTTCAAGGATGTGTATATTTCATAATTCGCCTTTGGCCCAAAATTATCAAAAAACGCCTTTTGTGTATCCTGTAAAATGTCTTATGTGTGGGTTACATCATTTTTCCTTTCCACAGTCGATATATCTGTTAAGGTTATTGGTTAAAATTGTATGATATTAATTACATGTTATTGTTCTTGCTTTATGAGTTGAGTGTGTTAACATTTTTCTTTGCAATGTAACAATATTTAAAAACCAATATCATCTGTTTGTACTGGTATTACTAACAGCTTTCCATATTTTAAGTATCAGCGCTAATTCTTTGTGAGTTTTTTTTAAATTTGAATGTAATACATGGTACACATATTTTGGTAGTATAAAGTAGCTGTTAGGTGTATGCATCTATGTATAACTAATCGTTGAAATAAATTTTAAAAGCGATTTTAGCGTAATACAATAGTAATACTCTAGTCTGTTTGGCGTACAAATTGACTACACAAATATTTGACATCTTATTCTCATACTGCTTTTGGTAAAAAGTTTTTCAATCTATATGCTAGATTGAAAAACGTTTTTCAATCTAGCATACACCAACAAAAGTATTTCACTTCAACCTTTTTATTTTTTTTGCGCGGTAAATTTCTGCTGTATTGCGGTAATACATTGATTTAAAATATTTTATCTTTAATTCATGTTTGATTATAATGATGAGATGTACGCCAATGCACTGATTCGAGTGCATTACAAGAGATGCATCTCCGCTTGTAAGGACGGTGCAAGTGTGTGAGTCAGTATTACATGAAAGTGCAGACTGTAAGACTGGTAGCTGGTATCCAAGACAAGCCAGTAGCGCTGAACAGCGTCAGTTATCTTCGAAGCGTGGTCTGCGGACTGGACCATATGGGAACTTCAACATGTTTGCATATTTGATATTACCGACTGAGCTTCTTTAGAAATCGCAGTTTATCAAAAAACGAATTCAACTACATTGTGTATAAACTCTTTCTTACACAATTTTGAAATAGCTCGGTCCACTAACATAATCCAATATCTACTATATTTTAGTCTGTTTTTACACGATTTCTAGGTACAAAAAACACATAAGAGGATAACGGATTGTCTTATAACAATAAATTCAACAACATAAGATAGTAATAACAAAAAAAGGCTTCATTAAATCCTAATACATGAGAGGTGAAAATTTTAGCTATGAAAGCGATTTATGTCTAGTCCTCCATAAAAGTCTCCGAATATAATCAAGTAGCAATGATCAGTAATGTGAGTATTCACTTTACTTTTGTTATTGATTTAAAGGGTAAAAAAAGGGTTCGGTTTATCGATGTTTATATATTAATTAATATAAATCATTGCTCTTTGAGATGCACTGGGGACACGTTATCTATCTTTCTGACCCCGAAAGCCGATACACAAAACTCGACAATAAAATAAGTCTTACTGATAGTGTCGCATAAGGTTCAATATCGCCCGTCCGAGTCCGCGACTGCCTTTTTGTCGTGGATCGCCTTTCATAATAATTCTTTTCGGTTGAGCGGAAAATATATTTTTTTTTGTTTGTTCATAGCGATGTAACATTGTGTTATATATACTCTTTGTGAATTGAGACGGAACCAAAAACTTCTTCGTCTTTTAAAGGTACGCCATAATTCAGGCTTTATGTCTTCGGCAATATGACAAGGAATTAATCTTCAATTATATGTTACTTTTGATGCTCCATCGGCGGAATATTGTATCACATTCGTATTATATTGTATGTTTTTTACTGAAAATATGCCGCATATTGAGAAAAGAGTTATTATTTAAGAATTCGTAAAATATATTTTTCACGGTTACGTACATAGTTGTTATGATATTATTTGTTCCGAATGATATTAAATATAAATATAATTGATACAATATACAATGATAGATAACTTGATACGTATTAATCCCACTACTGAACGCAAGTAACTTTTGGCTTTGACACTAAAGACTCATTAACTTATCAACAGAGTATTACTGAAATCTACAAAGAGTATCGCAAAGCCTTGTAAAAATTAAATATTCCGTCCCGATTCTTAAACTATCAAAAACTAATTAAATTTTACACTGTAAAAAAATATTGCTGAATATTATAGTCAAGAACAGGGTTTCCCAAACTATGTTCCGCAGAACACTGGTGTTCAGAGCTGTTCCGGAGAGGTGTTACGAAAAAAAATTGAATGGTTCTATACGCTGCAACACAGTTAAAATAAATCTTAAAAAATCATTTAATGTTCCGTTATATTTTCCGGACTTGCGAAGTGTTCCATTCCAGAACATTTTTGGGAAACCTTGGTCTAGAAAATAAAAACAGTTAAAAATAATTACGTTTCATTTTTAAGGAGGCATTAAAGAACGATAGATCTTGGTTCCACATTATTAAAAATACATATCAATATTTTTAAAAATATCCTATTCCGAATCTTGACGATAGTCACTATATTCCGTACACATAACACAAGTATAATGTATACATAAATAAAAGTAAAAAGTCAATAATATTATCTTATTTGATTGACCAAGGTAACCTTAAAAAATGCAGTGATATCAATATTTAGAATTTTTACTAATAAAGAGTTAAAAGTTTAGGATATAATATGTTATTTCTAGAAATAAGAAAAATAAATTGTTAGATTGGCTCATATGTTAAACTTGTTTTAAAAGCAATATATTCTTAAATAAAGAACGGAAATAAAATAATGAACTATGAATTGAACTATATAATATTATCATCATTGACGTTTTGCGATGTCTAGAATTTTTACCAAATAATCTTTAACATAATAAATCTACATTTTTCATGCTGAAGAAGAAAAAAATATGGCTGCTCCCGATTCATTGAATAGGCGCGTTATTTTTTTGTACCGACGTGAAGATCGTAAGAGGGTTATTTATCGGCAACAATGAAAAACATATTTTTAAGAGTCGAATACAATGAAGAGGGAAAAAAAGGTACACCGAAACGTCAGCCAGGCGGTGACCTTTGTAAGAGAAACGGTAGACGCAGGACAGTATATAGGCAGTTTCATTGACTCGTAAAATCATATCTTATGCTCAACTATTCATAAAAAAATATGTTTTAAAATCTCAGTTGTCCCAATTGACTCTAATTAAAATTTAGTCTAATTTTAAATAATAAAAAAAACATTTTTTCCTACGTGTAAGTTACTACATCGCTAGGCATGAAATATTTTAGTACTATGGTGAAACGCTGCTTGTAAAATATTCTTATATTTCTTCGACGTATCATGATGATAAAATATAATGTTCTCAAAAATCTATTACTGAAGGACTCGGAAGCATCTTTTTCTGATCTCTTTGGCACCACCTAATATTATACCGTAAATAACGATATCAAAGATCTGATTAAAAACTAAAATATTAGTAGATCTTTTACGACGTTACTTTTCTTTACCTGTCAAGAATCGTCATATGAACAGCCATATTTAGGTAGTATAACATATAATACGTAAATATAAGTATACTGAAGAATAATCTACTTCGATTTAATGTGAAAAGCGTTTACTGATGTTCGAACTACAATAGTAAGAATTTAAATTGCAGTACACAAGTTTTAGTGATTTTTAATTAGCAATAGAAAGTATTTTAAAAAACGAATGGATGGCATTAATGATTACATTTTATCATAAAAGAAATATTGGAGAGAAGGAAAGCGGATAACTGATAATCAAAATATTATCCCTACCAGCTGAAAAAAGAAAATGAAAATTTCTACTTGTTATTTTTTATTGAAAAACTAAAAGGTTGAAACTAGAGTTTGTATTGGAAAAAGGTCTACAAAACAAATTTCTGTTATATCTAAACGATAACAATCGCTGTAGTTTATTCATAACAATATGTGCAGTACATTTGTTTTTCTTTCAAGATAAATTTACATATGAGAGCATTGAATCATCAGTATAGCTTATTTTTAAAAACAAATAACCATTTATTTAAAGAACGTATAGTTATCTTAAAAAGTGTAAAATAGATAACTTCAATTAAAATAATTAAAAATATAAATGATTAATAAAACCTTTCCCAAAACTAAATAAAACGTATGTATGTCCAACCTAAACAGTACTAAGTACTAAATAAATTTAAATTTTGATGGCAAAAAAAAAATAAGCTGAAATAGCTATCAACACAAAAATATAAAAAAAATGTAGAATTAAACACATTTTTATTTTTACCCTAATAATAATATTATTAAAAATAATAAAAAAAAACTTTAGAATGTATCCACTTATTTTATATAACCAAAAAAAGGCTTTGATGAGCTATTCTGCATTTTTAACGAATACAAAAATAAATCAAGCAACAGTATTTATATGACGAGCTAATTTTTTTTTTTACAATTTTTAAATTTTGCGAGCTTGCTTAAAATAATACAAATATACATATAAAACTGCACGCTGGAGATAACGAGAATCAATGTACAATAGAAAAATTAAGACAAAAGTCTTTACTTAATTCACATTGAAAATAACATGACAATCGACAAAGTGATTCAAATAGTATTAAGTGATATTTTAAAGAAAATCTTTGGAAAACATATTTTAGTAAAATACGCGGCGATAAACGACCATTGTCCGATGAGTTTGTAAGATATTTGAATAAGCCGTCAGTTGATTTTGATGGTGGTATACATATAGCAAATGAAAAAACATTCTGAAAAAGTCGTCGCAACTATTTTGAATTTTTTAAAAATGTTTTATTATTTAATAAAAAAAGTTTTACTTACTAGATTTAAATATAAAGCTTATTATATCCATAAAGACAAAGAAAGAGTATTCAATAGTTGTACGAACGAGCAAGTACCGGGTGAGGTAGTTTTTGTTTTAGGTTTGGTTTCGGTGGCAAAGTGGCCCCTCGGTGCACCGAACAATAATCGACAGAACAAAGCCTGTAACAACTGTGATAACAGACTCTAGGGGGGAAATAATAAAAAAGTCAACTTTGGATTTTGAATGTAAATATTGAACTCCGATCCTTTTTGTTTTGCCACAGTCCAAAAAAGCTTTGCGGCCGCCGACCTGAGTCTTGGTAAGGATCAGGAAAACTCTACCAAGTTACATATTTCGACCGAGGCTGGTAAGAATAGTAAAAATCAATAAAGACCAATTAGGAAAATTTAACCAAATATTAATTCGTAAATGTTTAGCTATTCCACATCGGGCACATATGTTTGTATGTATGTCATAAAAATAATTCATCTTTCTCAAATTTACGTAAGTTTTGCCAATTTTTTAATAACACATTGTTAGTTTCAGATTGTTCGTTTTTTTTAATTTAAAACAAAAACATGTTATAATTATTCCTTCAAATTATTCATTAAGTAATTATTAATATAATAATCAGATTTAAGCAATTATTTAAGTGAAATAATTTAATGGAAAAAAGTGTTGAAAGTTCGATCGAAGTTTCAATGTTTAGATACTGTAAAACACACATATTATGTACATACTTTTGAACAAAAATAAGTTAGAAATACACTGAAAATAAGTTATTTCGAGGATTCGAGCCCTCGATCGCATAGTGGCATTAGTAATGAGTCGTGGTATGAATACTATCTCATGGCGATCGTACTCAATGATTTGCAACGACATACATAATACTTTAGTTGATCGGTCCTGTGGATGATTGGTCGAACTTGTTGAACTTTTTCTTATTTTCTCACTCCCGGAATGGAAACATTGATATTTATCCAAGAACATCGTTTTTTACGATTTGTTCTAACTTCACCCTATCTAGCCCCCTAGTAGAATAGAGAGATCGACTTGCTAAATATTACTTTTACTGTAATTACATATATGATATCCGTATTCGAATCTTGGAGCTCGTGAATTCGGTAACCGAAGCCGAAGACTGTTACCAATTACCAGTTATTTCCTTTACAAAATAGCTCAATACTCTGTTTCGTAAGAAACTGACATACATTTAATGCATGTCAAAACAAGTCAGGCTATAATTTTTCATTGACAGTCGGTGTACGACAAATTGAGCACGGTCATGGCCTATAACAAATGGTTTTAAAAATTCATAGCAAAATTATTGACTTATCCACTTATATCCATGGTAATGGTATCTCAAATCTGTTTCAGTATTATTCTACGCACTCTTTCGTGAGCCTGTTTATCTTCTCGGTTTGCTCTCTGTCCGCTGAACAGGAAATAAGGTAATAATGGTATTGTGTGGATAATGTTGATGCATCGAAATTGTTTTGTTTATTATGTATGCATATCGTGTGTGACGCCAGAGATGACAAAAGTGGATTAACTGCATGCATGCATCTTGCGATCGTACTGTAAGACATAAACGGACGCTCACAGCTTACTAAAATACATAATGCTTTCTTTAACGTCCGTAATATAACAACATATTAACCAAACAATTATCATGGCTTGAATACAATAAAAAAATTGGTGGTACGATTAAAATTTAATACAATGTTACTTTTTAACTTTCCAAAATGACAACTATATCTAGCATCTATACAAGATTGCCAAGTCTACAAAAACACTGATCGATATAGTCCCCAAAAATATTTTTTTTTGATTAAAATTATTTGATTAAAACATACTTATTGTTTTACAAGAATAAAATGCAATAGAAACAGTTTGTTAAAATAACTCTTTTATGTTAGTATTTTTGGCTTACTTTAAAAAAATCGTCATTTTTAGTAGATATGTTAAGTACTTCTTTCCATCGCAATTGTTTTGACACCGATGCATATTTCTTTTTTCACATTTTAACAATAATTTGTTTTTGCCCATCTCCAGGTTGGGCTCAGAAAACTTAATATTCTTTCATCAATTGTATTCGAATGTGGGATTCCGGAAATAAGGGCCATGATTTCATACAAACGATTACAGGCGTTTTTGTTTAATTGTGATGGCAATGTGGGACTAGAATTCACAGTTAAACGGGACAAAATCGGATGTTTGACAACCCTGTATATATGTACACATATGACATTATACAAGACAAGTCACACTTGTGAAAACTTGTGAAATTCGAAATATATTTTAATTATTGGATTGTAGAAACTTTTTTTTTTAATGCATTCTTATCACCAAATAAATAAATTTGGCAATCAAGACTGTTGTCTTTTTTTACTACAGTGTAGATGAGTAATTTTAAATAAAATTAAAATCACTCACTTTGGCGGCTTATGCCACACCTAGTTATACAAAACAACCATTGGAATAACAATGTTTATTTAATATAACATTATTTAAAATAAATTTCTTCAAAGCCACCGCCAAACACATAGTAGTCACGAAACACTTTTTGTTTTTCAAGGTTCAAAACTGGGCTCCAATATTTTATATTGTTATTGGTGATATATGAAAAAAATGTATGAGAGGCATAGTCTTACTCTATTTTACCAAAAACTTTTGAATATTTTATGTACTTTGTTACTCCACTCGTCTTTTTAAAAAACCATCGCCAGACAAAACATTGCTAGGCTTAAAATTAACTCAAAAAAGATTTCTTGAAAAAAACCGTGACTTTTTTATTTACACATAACTTAAGAATCAAAATATTTGTTCAGTTTATTCGTGAACTTTGCTCTGTCTATGTTCTGTCTGATGATGCTATTTGTAGGAACAAAACATGTCTCATAATTTGTAATACAAGTGAATTAAAAAAACTTAATTTTATATTAAAAATGAACTTCCACAAATTTGCAACCGAATCCATTGAAAATAATTGTCTACATATACATTTTTGATGTTAAAAAATATTTTTTTTAACTTTAAATAACTTCAAATTCATTACTTACGAATCATATGTCCATATGTTTCCATTTTGTATTGTTATTATTATTCATAAGATGTATAGTTTTGAGTGTAGCGTTCAGACAAGACAAACCACACAGTAAAAGAATGCCTAAAATAAACTATATTTAAAAAAGCATTTGATAAAAGTAATTAAACCACTGTTTGTAGCAGTGATAACAAACACATCATTTCTGAGAATCTCTTCAATTAAGAAGGCCTGCGTATTCTCGGTTTCTATTTTGTATGGTTTCCAGGTCTTTCCATGCTATCACCATCAATCGAGTAGCAGCAACGTTGGCACCGGTGCATCAAAGAGCAGCGATATGAAGAGGACGCTATTAGAGGCTGTTTACCATGTCGTTAAATCTGTAGGACTTATCCCGCAAACGTATTATTATTGGCTTTTAAAATTGTTACAAATTTCACCAAATCTCCACCATATAAATATAATATTAAAATATAAAACGAAGTTGTACCACCTTTTTTTGATCCCAAAATACGTGATAGAAAAAAATACAGCATTCAAAGAGTTTTTAAAATTGATTTTATAAAAAAATTGCAGCTATTTTTTTTGTACTAAATCTTATACAGCAGCTTAAAATATACTTTCGCCTGCTGTGGTCCAGTTGGTTAGAGCTTGCTCTACCGATCACGCAGGTCTGGGTTCGATTCCCGGTAAGATCACAGTGAATTTGAGAATTATTCAATTGATAGTTGTGATCGAACACTGAGTGTTTGTGATGTCAATTCTCATTATTTCCTCTCCTCCCATTCTTCTGATCCTTTAATAACTGGGTGTAGCAATAGCGATTAGTTAACCACTAGTCATGCTCTAGCCTTATGCTTCTTTCCCTACTACTCACTTTGTTACTCAGTCGCTCAACCTCACTTTTTTTTTCAGTTCTCAAATTCAGTTCAACAGTTCTCGTAGAAAAAAAACTTTTGTTGAGATAGCGCCATTAGGAAGCCATATGCTCCACATTGGGAGCGGATATGGATAAAAAATTGTTGTTGAATTATATATTTTTTAGTAAATTATGCCCTCTATCAATGTGGAGCGTGTAGAATCTTAATAGAGTTTATATGAAAATGAGTATTTGTTCTACGATGATTGCTTGTTATTCAGTCATTTAACTCTACTTTTATTTTTAAGAGAGTAAAGATAGAAAAAAAGTGGCTAAGACAAGACTTGTGAGAACAAGCTAACCGCTCTCACTTCACTCTGATTTTAATCTTAAGAACAACACGAATTGATAATCTTTTTTATGGTGTGTACTATAACGCATAAAACTTTTTTCCATAAAATGCTATTTGGCTCACTTCACCCCCCGTGGGCCTATAAACTGAGTTAAATTAGGTGTATACTTGTTTTTAAGATAATAATAATTAATTATCGTTTTTAAATCTGTAACTCATGAGGTGCCTTTACGTATAGTTTTATAATTCTATGATTGTCAAAAATGTATTATGTACTGATTAACCATCC
The DNA here is from genome assembly GCA_031772345.1 of Himalopsyche anomala. Lineage (NCBI taxonomy): Eukaryota > Metazoa > Arthropoda > Insecta > Trichoptera > Rhyacophilidae > Himalopsyche > Himalopsyche anomala. Next base: position 913,215 of record CM062822.1, read on the forward strand.
TAAAATTGTGATTAATCATTTCAACCAACCAAATTCCTAACGTTAAAAAAAACTGAAACTTTACTTTTTGTGATGTTCACTCTTAATGTGTTAACTACTAATTCTTGTTGAAAGACAATTATAATGTATATAAAATTGAATTCGATATTATTGATTTTAGCAATTTATTATCTTATCACGTAAGGTAATAATTCGAAAGGGAAGAAGTTTTTCGTGATTTGTAAGTGGAGACTCGCATTAAATTCAGTCTCTAAATTGTTACTTGAAACAAAGTCGGCGCAGACGTCGCGGTACTGCTTGATAGTGAAAACAGCTGATAGCGGAGGTTTTCACGGTCAAACAGACTGCCTCTGTCCTTCACTTACCCACGAATTCAGTTCATTGTTGAGCGTGAAGCAGCTACTCGCGTTTCTCTACCTCTTCTTACAGCCATTTTCCATTCCAAACGCGTCCCAACGCAACTTACCATACTATCTATACTGAGGATATGTGCGTCAACTGTAAAATATAAAACCATATCTGAAATAATTTAAAAATCATTCTCACTTATATGAATAGAAAAAATACATTTAAATCACCATATAAATTTCTGGATCATTTAATAATATTACAATAATGACCCAACAACGCGAAGCCGACGAAACGGAAAAATGGGAAACAAAAGAGGCAGTTTTCATAATTCTTAAATGTTGTTAAAATCAATTGAAACGTTTGTTTCTTTTAATTGAATAACATTTGAAAAAAATATTGTTCAAAATTTTTATTATTATTAACTTATTTTTTTGTGAAATCATTTGAATACCTACCGTGTTCTCTATACAGGACTCTGTAGACTGCCGTTTTTGTTACAAATCCTTTTTTTTACTTTCCACTATATACGCAATTGCCAGCTCTACATAATGATACATCTAACTCTTTTTTGACGAACCTAGGAGACTGCCGTTTTTGTTTCTGGAGTCCTCTCTTAATCAGTATAACCGATTCGTACATTTATTCTAGCACACAAAAACTTTCTACGAATACTGATTGTAGGTGTTTAGTAAACTTATTTTTTTTTAGTATAATTCTTAAAAACAATTAATCACTTAATCAGTTATATAAATTAACAATTCAAATATGTATAAATTATTTAATGACAAGTATAAATGTTGGATACTATTACTTGTTGTGTAACTAAGCCTGAAAAGCTTGTTGTTTTTATATACGAAAAACATATTTCGTATAATATGGACTCATTCAGTGCGTCAACCGTAACTGCTGCAATGGTCCGTTAGTTATAGTCATCTGTAAATTTTGCACCTTGTACTATATTTTCAATGTCAGTTTTCTTATAATAATGTCGATTATAAGCAGATTGATTAAATTTGTATTTATTTTGTAAACCTTCAAAGCTATCGAAAAAATGCTGTTCGTACTGGCACTCAAACCGGTGAGATCCGACACTTAAGCCATCAATGCTAATAGCTGCGCCATAGACTCGATAATTAGGTAAGAATAACAAATTACTTAGTTCCACAAAATGCGGTGAAAGTTTGATCCTGACAGATGTTTATTTTAATTATTGTAAACATAAATACATTACGTTATCTTATTTTATTTAAAGATATAACTTGTTGTGTATGATACAAAATAGATTTTTAATTGTTATTTAATTATAATACAAAACGTACTATTTTCAAAACTCTATACTATTTTAATTATTTTATCTATATATAAACTTAAACTATAATGGATCATCAATGGTAAATTCATCATTATTTAAAAAATCGCATCACTTCACAATTGCTTCAAAAAGCCGAATAATATGTTTGTAATAAGTATTTTTTTCTTTATTTAAAAATTGTGGGGTTATAATGGAAAAAGTACAATTTCCAAAACTCGAACTTTTCAGTACAGTCAAATACTATAGCGAATTACACAAACAAAATAACATTTGCATAAAAATATGATTTTCAATTTGAAAACGAAACTAATATTAAAACTAATAGGATCAGTCGATTCATTAGTCCTGAATTACCCTATCTGCATACCTAACTCAATATCGCTTATTTTGGAAATAGTACGTTTTGCATTATAACCCCACAATTGTTTTCTATACGTCGGGCATTTCATACTCAGCGAGGGGCATTAAAAGTGCGCTTAAAATTTTACGAAACGACTCAAGAAAACAGAACGTGTGAAGGCATTTCTAATAATATCTCCGAATTATAATTCATGGAGTCATTTCAATTATTTACGTCCAACGAAAATACGTTTATTTATTTGTATGGAAGCCTCAATTATGAATTCACGGCGTGTTATTAATTCAAACACCTGCCACTCTATTGATTTATATCCGGACGTTTATCTCGTTCTCTACTCGTTCCTTGTTTCTTATAATACAATACTTCTTCTCTTTCTCTAACGTGATTCACAATGTCGCCACCGTACTTGTTATAATAATTTTAGTAATAGCTAAATATTTTGCAACGTTTAGATCATCAAAATTTCATACGAAAAATATAATACTATTAAAGTTGGTTTTTTAATCCATATCCGCTCCCAATGTGAAATAAAGGTATCTCGACAGAAGTTTTTTTCTATGAAAACTGTTTGTTACTCAGTAACTCACTTTTTTCAAAGTGAGTAGTAGGGAAAGAAAGATAAGGCTAGAACAGGACTAGTGGTTAACTTATCGCTATTGCTACACCCATTTATTAAAGTATCAGAAGAATTGGAGGAGAGGAAACAATGTGAATTTAAAACACAAACACCCAGTTTTTTATCACAACTTTGAATTGAATAATTCTCAAATTCACTATGATCTTACCGGGAATCGAACCCAAACCTGCGTGATCGGTAGAGCAAGCTCTAACCAACTGGGCCACAGCAGGCGACAAATGACGTTTACTTCTGAAAATATTTTTATCCACTGTTCTGCCGCCATACATATATAAAACAATAAAACCTAAATTATCATTCCGATATTGTTATTCTTATTTTATAATCTTCTTACTTACTTCCTACTTACTTACTTCTTCTTAATTCTTTCTTACGAGTCTAAACCATCTTATTCTAAAAACGGGCGTAGCGAGAGCGATCAACTAACCACTAGTCCTGTCCTAGTTATATCCTTATATCTGTAGTCTCTTTTAAAGAGAGTTTTATCAACTGAGTAACAATCAGTTTTCGTAGATAAAGTTCATATTTTTGACCTTAGCAGCGTGTTAAAACATGTTTAAAAAATGTATTTTTATACACTCTTTTGTACTAATTTTATTTTTATTTATTAAGATCAGGACCGGTTTTGCTTACCACCATTATTTTCAACTGAAAAAATAAATACATATTTTTAAATGTGGCCACAAACCGAAACATTCAAAAATAATCTCATATGTAATTAATTTTGACAACTTTGGTATTCCACTTATTGTGCTACAAATTTTGACTAGTGGTTTGCACCTTCGGGATCTTCAGATTTACTAAGATAAAGTAAACATTGGTTCTATTTCTTAAAGTTAAAATTTAATATTATTACAGAATTCAAAATAATAGTTTTTAGTTGAATAAAAGTCTTTTTAAGTATGTACCTATAAACTTATACAATATTTTAATTACATAATGATGTGTATGCTAATTTTTTTTTTACACATTTTTTTTTCTATTTTACTCGAAGTTTGACATTTTGGAGTTATCTAATGGGTTTATATATCTCGCTGGTGTTACAAGCTTTCACAAAGATAAACGACTCACCATAACATACAACTTGTAATTATTTATCTAGGTATATCGTTTGACTTATCAAACGATTTAAAGATGCCACAGTCTGAATTTTAAAAAAATAGCGGGAAAATCGCAATCCCGCCAAAAAAATTCTGAGACACCTGTACTTTTAGCACTTATATATTTGGTTCGGTGGTTATTTTTCGCGGTGGAACACAACAACAGAACAGGACCGGTTGGAGGAATTCTCCGCGCTTCGCCGGAAAATGTATTCAAATGTATGCGCCATTAATTCAGAAAGCATACTAGGCGAGACGACGCGCTCTACTATACAGAGTGTTTGGTTTAAGATACAAATGTATTTTTTGGCTACATGGTAATAATATAAAGCTTTTAAGTTCTTATCTTACAGTGTTGTACATAGGTCTAGTTATTTTCTTTGATTTTTAAAAATTGCTTTCGGTAATTTAATACCGAGATACTTTCAAAAATATCAACAATTTAATTGAAAATATAGATTTGTTTAATTAATTTGTCTATATGTGACGTGAAAGATATGCATAATACACACAATCTCTTTTAACGCAATAATGTTGACAGGTAGCACTTCCACGTTGTTATAACGTCTAGTTTTATAAATCCGTCTACTAAACTTGGGGCAGTGAACGTACCAACTATGTATGTCGTCCGAAAATTAAAAAGATTTAACTGGCTTTGAGCATATTCTGCAAACGCTCTGAGGAAATCTCACTTGGCTCTTCTTACAACCAAAACGATGATGGCAATCCATTGGATGTACTTAATGTTATTACAAGACAAAATTTTGGTGGCACCATAATGAAGCGATAATAAAATACGAATAAAGATTGACAATACGAAAAGAGAATATTAAAATTTAAGTTTTTGAATTTAATATTTTTTCCAACAAGTGTTTTCGAAACAGGACATCCTGTCCTTGGGAAAACATTGTTTTTGCCCGGCGTCGGTTTGTATAATGAAGTAGGTACACAGTTTGTGTGTGCTGAATCTGGCTCACTGTGTTTCTGATGCGCTTTCAGGAGAAATGGGGAATGGGTACCACAGGTAGAGCTTAACTTATACACTTAATAATAAACTTCCAACACTCACTCATTCAAATGAAACATATTATAATTATCACACACGACACTTACACAACATGATTCCTGGAAGAATTAAAACATTTCACGGAAACGTTCTCTTAAATTTATGAATCGTTTATTATTGCAGTGCTGCCTTTTTTAAACTATTTATCGAAGACAGTTTTTAGCAACTGCTTTTGCAAAATGATAAAGCACCCGTCCTTATTATCACATACATCATATCAGTAACCACACATTATTTTACTTTAGTTGTTACCTTTCCAGCATAAAACTATTATTTGTCTTCTTCCAAATTGAACCCTCAAAACTCTCAGCTAACGGAAGCCATGTCGTCTGCTATAAAGCATTTGCTCAATGTCTCTTAACACATACAGTATGACGGAATCTTCTTTTTTGCATATTTAAGAAATGTTTGATAATTACAAAATATTAAAAGATGATTTAAGATTTCGACTGAAGGTGCTTGGTGGAATTTTAATATTAAATGTTAATCGTTCAAATTATGTACATTCACACAAGTTTTGTCACTAACGAACCCGGGTTTCGAACTGAATTCAAATGTGAATGTACATAATTTGAACGATTCAAATTTTATAAAGAAATGAGTTATGTAATTGAAAGAATTTAAAAGCAATTCTGATAAATATGGCGTTTTATTAAATGAATAAATTTCAGGTACACTAAGTACAAACCAACACTCACAACCATTGCTGAGTACATATATTTAATGAAGTGTTTTATTTGTGCCCTTAAAAATTCATCATTTTAGAAAGAAGTATAAATACATATAGTTATATAGTCGCCTGCTGTAGCCCAGTATGTTAGAGCTTGCTCTACCGATCACGCTGGTCTGGGTTCGATTCTCGGTCAGATCACAGTGAATTTGAGAATTATTTAATTCAAAGTTGTGATAGAAGACTGGGTGTTTGTGATGTCAATTCACATCATTTTCCTGTCATCCCATCCTTCTGATCCGCAATAGCGATTAGCCAACCACTAGTCCTGTTCTAGTCTTATCCTTATTTCCCAACTACTCGCTTTGAAAAAAAGTGAGGTTGAGCAACTGAGTAACAAACAGTTCTCGTAAAAAAAATACTGTTACGATACCTCCATAAGGGGGGCATATGCTCCACATTGGGAGCGAACAAGGATTATAAAATAAATATATTATTATGAATTCTAAAAAATATTCTTTATTTTTATTAAACATGTTATTATTTATTGCGTTTTATTACATTAAATGTTTTATTTAGATTCTTCTCGAAAATTGGTTTTAAAAAAAATATCAACGGCTACTAATTTAAAAATGGTTTTTATTAGTCTCAACGAAATGCGACAGTGTTGTTGTCGGTGACAAGTTAAATCGTCTAATTAGAAATTTAAAAGTTGTCTTAACTTAGTATGTAGAGATTGTAAATAGTGCACGCCTGTCTTAAGTCTTAACTAGACAAGTCAAGTTCGTTTATCAGCCACCGAAATTGCATACAAATGTAGTAAATTTTATTGCGTGACTCCGCTACTAATGGCCGTCAGTAACAGCGCACAGAGTGGCCGTGCAGTCATCTCTCGTCCAAAACGAATAAACATTGATAAGTCAATTGAAATAAAATGAAACAATATGCTTTTCTAGATACAAATAAGCAAGATGTAATCATGATGAAAAATTGTTGATTTTGCTTTGAATTGTGGATAATATTTCGTTTATATAAAAAATATTTATAAAACATCTCATTTCTGAGAAAAAAGTTAACTGCTATGAAGTTTATTGCAGTCAAAATATAATGCAATTTTGAAAAAACGTTTTTTGCCATCATTGCTCACAAGCTTTGGAGATATAAAACTTCTCACGAAAAACAGCTTTTAACATTATTTCCATTACTAAAATTGTATTTTAGGATTTTTTTCAGACTTAATTTTTATAAATTTGCATTTTTTTATGCCAAATCAATCGCATATCAAAAAAATAATGCATGGTTTTCACCCAAGACTAGCTAAAATTGTATTTTTTTACTTGTCGTCAAGAATAGTGAATTTTTTCTCAATCCAATTTATTGTCAATTAATAGTATGACGGTATCTTACCGAAAGTTGTTTTAAAAATGCACTTTATTATTATAAGCTTTTTCTCAACTTGCTTTGTTAGTCACCAAGAGCCAAGTTACCCTCCTGTCGGGATTTTGAAATGTCACAATTTAACGCAAATGTCAGTTATTTTTTAAATGGTCTCACGCGTTTTTACTTTTAGTCATATGAGACAATTATTCCGAAATTAATAACTCTAATCTACCATCGACTACTAGCGATAGTAGAATATGAGAGATGGTTTGTTTCTCAATTCTCTGGAGAGTTAACGATCTGACTTACTGTGCTTAAGAGTGTCATGTGATCAAGATGTTGCTTAGAAGAAGGAATTATTTTAAGGGAATTGATATTGGAATTATTTTTATCTTTTTAGTACATTGAAAAGAAGCTTATTTAAAAAAAAAAAAAATATTATAAATTATTTTAAAACTTATATAGTTTGTATTGTTTGGTATAAAATATGAACACTGTGCGTCTTCGTGAGCTACTGAAATTAGAATAATAAGTGCGGAAAAGTATGACCCAGCGTGGCTTGCGTCAGGGTCACACTTACATACCACATACCACACACCACCACACCACCACGCCAGGACCTAGACCCACTGACTGAATAGTGAGCACTCTCCAGCCGTAGTCTGTTGAATAATTAATACTTCGTAAGGAAGTGGAGGGACGGCTTTCATACCGCCATTATTTAGCAATCCAAATGAGTTCCTTGCTTACTACTCGCGCTTTTAAATGAATGAACAAAGATTTATATCTCACTGCTTCACAACGTAAAAAAAAGTGGCGTGTACATGTTATTTACCCCAATAATAATCTTGCTCAAAAGATCGTTTCTTTAAATGACAATTACATTTAATGGATGTCAAAAAAATGTGACTCAAATAAAACAAACAAACTAATTATATTCGATAACTTTGTTATTCCATTTGTTGTTTGAATCATTCAAATTATGTACACTCCCACAGATTTTGTCACTAACGACCCGGGTTTCGCCTTTCGGCATCTTCAGGCGTTCAAGCTTCAGGTTCAGGCTTCAGGCGTTGAACTGACAGTTCAAGTTCATCCGTGCGCTTGAACGCCTGAAGATGCCGAAAGGCGAAACCCGGGTCGTTAGTGACAAAATCTGTGGGAGTGTACATAATTTGAATGATTCAAATTTAATATTGAAATTCCACCAAGCACCTTCAGTCGAAATCTTAAATCCATTTGTTGTGTTACAGAATATGACACGTGTTTTGCTTTTTTGAGAAGCATCATCAGACTATTGCAACGTTTACAAATACATCAAAAATTGATTTGAATTCTTATGTTATAAATTATAAAATAAAGTTCAGGGTTTTTCATTTTCTACTGATAATAGTCTCTCAAAGTGAAACTGGTGAAAGTAAAGTACATATATACAATATAAAAGTCTTTCATATTTGATTGAATACTTTCAAGTCTTAAGTCATTAAAAAAATTAGCATTACAATATTAAATTTAACTCTTATGCCATGAAAACTGTTTGTAAAAATCAACACCCACTGAATCAAAATAAACATTTGCATCTGCAAAGATAATATAAAGTTTTTTATAAATTGTTAAAATGCTCTCAAATTAAGTGATTTATTATTATATTGAATGTGCTAGACGGATTTTCTATGTCTTAATATTATAATAATCTAGGATTGCGCTAGAAATGATATTGAAAATAATATGATTGCTAGTTCTAGTTTTAAAAGGCGACATATACAAAATATACATAAAATAAAAAAAAATATCGATATATACACAGTTTTATTCATGTGGCAGTGGTCAAAATTATTGGCCTCCGTGACTTATTTCACGGGTTTGAGTCCCAGTTCGAACAGTAGCTTTTTTCCAATGTTTCAATGTATTGATTTCTATTTAGCTCTATCCTTTTAATCCCTAATCTCTTAAATAGAGATTGAGCAACTGATTAAAAAGAGTTATTGTGTAAAACTTCTGTTGAGTTAACACCATTAAGAGTCCACGTGATTCACAATAAGACCAGACATAGATTTAAAATAGTCCGTAAAATATAAGTTTCGTCGATTTAAAATAATGAGATGCAGAAAAACAATGTTTTTTTAAATATTTTTCTATTGACATTTTTTAAACTAGTTCGATATTCAGGCCATCCTAACTTAAATATTTTTTATCTTAATTGTGAAACGTCTACTCATACGCATGTATTCGTTTTCTAGTTCATCCATCGAGTAGAATTTCAATTAATTGTGCAATTGCTGTGCAGGTAAATATCAGCATGTCACAATGCGCTTCGATAGTCCTGGCTGCCGTTTATGAATAGGTATGTTTATATCTATATATCCTGCCTCCTGGTGTCCTATACCAGTCCTGCAATTCAGTGCAGTACCCAAGGAAGTACGTCCAGGTGAATTTATAAATTCAAAGCACATATCCACTGTCCATGTGCACCTTTTGAACGCAAGTGTGTTCACACGAGCTTAATTCACGAACAATGAGTGGGATATGCACCAAAAATATTTAATATTGCAAACACATTTTTATTTCCGAAGTAAATATTGATTTACGGATTTTTATTTATAGCGAACAAACTTTACATTAAAAAAACTTCTATGAATAAAAAAAAACATTTTTCTACCAATTTTACAATTATATGTAATGATCAGTAATGGTTTTTCTCATTGTTAGCATTTTAAACTAATAACATATAAATTAGTGTAGATGTTTTTATTTAATATTATGTATAACTAATGAGAAGCAACACAAAATAATTGAAAACCTTTCCCGTTCATTATACTGAATTATAAAATGAGTACAAAAAGTGTATTTTTTAATATTATATTTTATATTGAAATAGAAACAGTTCTTCTAAAAACTTTATAAAAAAAAGTGTTTTAAAACACTATTATTCATTGTTATCAATATAAAAGATAATGTATTTTGATGAAACTCGAACGCAAACCTTAAAAAAAACATTGACATGGAAAGTGTCCACAGAAGACTATCTTTGTATACGATATTACAATAATTATTTTGAAAGACTATGATATCGCACAATTTCAAACAAATAAAACGCGATGATATAAAAATCGCTTAGTCAAAGATGTAAAATTCTGTCTAGAGTTTATTTTTTTTTAATTTTAAAACTTTTTTTTAGTAACTATCAAACATTCTAGAACGTTCCATGTTCATTTAGCGAATTTAATATATAAACGTGTTTTGATTAGCGGTATAGGACTGGTGTTATTTATAGTTTTTTATATGATTTATTCATAATTTTACGATTTTACGATTGAATAAAATATTAATGGATTTTACGGTTTATGTTTTGAATTTATTGGTGTATTGTTGCTCAATAATAAGAAGGTCCCATGCTCAATTTACGACTTGTCAGATGTGTAGCTTTCTCGTGATTGTTTTCTGTTGTTCACCTTCTTAGAATTGAAGTATAATCAAACAGAAGTTACAGTACGAGTTTGTGAGAATAACCACCTACCTACAGTAAATACGATGCAAGAAAACAATCGCAAGCTTGGACCACGAGCAAGAAAAAGATGTATGATAAACTTGAAATGACGTCCACCAATTGAATCTTATTCAATTCTTTCATTCGAATGCAATTTATTGCTGAAGTCAAATATTTTTTTGTTGGGTGGAATTTCTTCTAAGAAATTCTGTAAGTTGTAGTCAACAATTTTACGAATAATTATTGTTTACAAACATATAAAACCATAGTTGTTTTGATATTTTCGTGATCGCTCTGTTGAAATTCGATCAAAAAAATTATAGCTGTTTTATTCCAATTATTGTATTACTATTTTAATTATAATATACAAATCAAAATTGAGTATTGTTATTCCTCCTGGCAATATATTTATTTTTACACAAAGTGAAAATTTTCTATTCATTACATACAGAAAGAAAACTTATTTTACATTAAATTTGAATTTTGTACTTTTCCATGAGTTTCCAAGCCTTCGCCTTTCGGCATCTTCAGGCTTTCAAGTGCGCAAAACTCATGGAAAGTACAAAATTCAAATTTAATATTAAAGTTCCATCAAGCACCTTCCGTCAAAATTATAAATTATTTTACATTATTCAGTGCGGAAAAAAACTTTTTTTAATCAATATGAAAGTTAAATATTTCATCTATAATATGAAACAAAACACTCATTTCTTTATTAAAATATCTGATTAGCAAGCTTTTAAATTCAGTTTTCTCTATATTATGATTTCAAGATACACATTATTTTAGCTTTAGGAAATCGATATTAACTTATAAGTCACGGGTTACTCCCAACTTCCTTATTTTCATTTATTAAAACGAGCGGTCGGGTCCTTTCCTTCTCCTTCCAAGATCACCGATAGAATGCTTCTCACGTTATTGGTATTGCGATATACATTCATTTATGTATTATATAATTATTAATTCCTACGATACGGATTTTCAAAATACATTTAAGTATCAAAAATACTTCTGAAAGAAGAAGGAAACACATGTGATGCAGTGACCCAACATAATTGGATCACAAACCCATCTCATTTATCGAGCCTATGAGCTAAAAATAGGCACTAGGCTATAACAGATAACACGAGCAGAATTTGTTACGAGAACTAGTTGCTTATCACTGAATCCTGCCTATCAATAAAATATCCGTTTTTGGTTAAGGTAATTGTAAAAGTACTAATAGGGTAAAAATAGCAACGTATTTAGTTATACAGTTTTTTTTTAATATTTATGACTTGATAGCTTTTTCGGCTTTTGCCATCGTCAGAACTACTTATAATTAGTTAGTTACTATAATTAGTTCTGGCGATAGCGAAAGCCGAAATAGCTATCAACTCATAAATATAAAAAAACTGTAGAACTAAATGCGTTGTTATTTTTTTCCTTTTATAATGTAGTTCTACCAAGTAAATGCCAAATCAATAAATGTAAAAGTACTATTTAGCAAAGAATAGCCCGTTTTCAAACCATTCATAATATAATAAATTAAAAGTAAAAATTTAAGAAAAACGCTTTTACGCGTTGTTTTGATTATACTACCAAGGATAGCTACAATTAATATTTAAAGCATATACAATTCACAATTTAGATTTGATAAGTAAAAAAATGAACCTAAAAATATGAATAATGTTTATTAACAGACCTTTTTTTAGTGTGAATGTGAGATTACCAGAAAAATCTTTGAGAATGAAAATTAACATGATAAAACCTTACCAGTATTATATTTTTTACCAAATATAATTCAAACCCGTTTTGTTTTCTTTTTAAATGAAGATGAAATAATTAGACACATTTTACAATATTTAATTAATAAATATCGTCACCAGATTGTTTTACAATTGATGATTCAAATTAAGATTGTGCTATTAATTTTTTAAAAGCATATAATCAATAATAATATCACATAGTTTTTATAAAGTCCCGACCAATATTCTTTTCTTTTAATTAATATTTACGATTAAAAATATAGTCCTCTTTAATCTTAATTATGGGAAATTAAATTATTTTTTTATATTATGCTATGTATATTTGATATATATCATGATTTTTAACTAGTATTTCTTATACAATTATCTTTTAATCTCAATTTCAAGGAACCCCAATCGTAGATTGGCCGTTATAGACACCCACCACTTAAGGGCGATACCATTTACAAATCACCAATACCTGAAAACCGGGGAAAGAGCGACGTCGAATATCAAGCGTCGGCCGTGGAGTGCATCGCGACGTCCAATGCCCGTGCAATATTAGCGCCGAGCTTTCAATACAGGAATGACGAATCAAAACATGCGGGCCGGACCGACTCGTCCGCTGTGCGCCGCCGTGCGTGCCGTAGCCAAGCAACCCGGGCGCAGGCGCGTAGCGCGCCACCTCAAAGCTCGTAACCAAGCGACCGTCGTAGAGGCAGAGTACTCGCAGAGTGCTACGACGATTTGGGATAATGACAAAACAAGGTTTATAATGTACATGCCATTATGATATTGCATTAGCATATACAGACATAACGTTTTTATTTATCAAAATACAGCTCTCATAACTACAGCAACAAAACATATTCATCCATAGATTCGTTCTCATCACGATCTACTCATGCTATTTAAATAACAGCATGTATGTATATAAACTTGGAACTATAATCATCATAGATCATTAATTTTATAATTATCATTATTTCATGATTCGCATTATCTTCTATGCTTCATAAAAACGAATTATATTTTTGTTATAAGCGATTTTTTCTTTATTAAATAATTAATAGTTTATTAATAAAAACGCAATATTCCTTTGTACTTTATTCCACTTTATTTAAAAAGTCTGGACCGATTTCGCTCATTGTGAGCATTGTCAACTGATAAGAAATATCTATAAACAGTGCTATTTATACAAAATAAATTGAAATGATTTTTTTTTGTATAAATAGCACTGTTTATATATATTTATTATCAGTTGACAATGCTCGTAATAAGTGAAACCGGTAAACAAAGGAATATTGTGTTTTTATTAATATACTGCCTTTTCACCAAGTATTGACAGTGAAAAACCTAAAACTGAACTTATTAATAGTTCTTTAAATACATTTTATCTACGCTTATTTACAACTAAAATTGTGAAATCTAATATCAGTAAAGATATTTTTTTTACGTAAAAAAATATCAGAATAGGTAAGAGTATAAGAAAACACCAATAAAATTAAATTTTATCTGAACTAGTTACAGCCAAAAGAAGTGCTTTAAATATTCAGTTGTGGCTGTCGATTTTTAATATTATCCATAATATAATATATTTTGATTAATTTAAATCAAATGTAAGAAAAAAACGACGATTAAAATAAGGTATTTTTTTTCGAATATTACTTAAGTTTATTTCATTTTAAACTGAAACACTTAGTAATACCGAAATTGTTATAGCATAAGTGATAAAAATAGCTTCAAATTATATACATTATGTTCAACAGTACACAATAAACACCTTAAGATTCTTCCAAACTCGCATTATGTTGAAAGTGTGGATAGAATGGATGAGTGAGCGAGAGAATTGGCAGAGGTAGGTGGCCATAGCCATCTACTGCCACCTAATATGCAAATGGCGTATTCGAGAGTCTGCGATCCCTCGCACTGTTTACACGATTTCGTCAAAAATATATTACAACTCTCAAACAGTTGTCCCATTTTCGCTATAAATACTTCTCAAATGTTCTCAATACAATTAATTCATATATTTTATAATCTGACCAATATCAAAGCTGTTTAATCTTAAACAACAGTAAAACTTCCCATACGGTGCTAAAAAATACTTCCGATATGTTGCTGGGCCTTAAAGAACCAAGAGAAAAACATGTTTTTTTTAATATACGCCATGGGTTTTTACTGTCCATCAAAGGGCGTAAGTGCTAAAACATGTTTTTTCAATTGGTTCTTTAAGGGCCATCAACATATCAGAAGTATTTTTAGCACCGTATGGGAAGTGTTAAGCAATATGTATACAGCCACACCTACCGTATTTATATCAAATGTATAATTAAATATATTTTTAGTGATAAAATTTAGAATACCTACATTTTTTTTAATCCATGTCCGTTCCAATTTAGAGCATATTCTTCCTAATGAAAGTACCTCAACAGAAGTTTTTTTACGAGAACTGTTTGTTACTCAGTCGCTCAACCTCTCTTTTCCACAAAGAGTAGAAGGGACAGAAGGATATGACTTCGACACGACTAGTGATTAACTAATCGATCTCACTACGCCCAGTTATTGAAGTATCGGAGGGGTGAGAGACAATTTTTAGACATCACAAACACCGATGCCTTCGATAAGAAATTGATGAAGATATGAATTTACACACATCGTCGGTTTGGTGCAAGAATTCATTAAGACTTACTTTGCAAAAATGACATTTGCTTGTAAATGTCATTCTGTCTGGTATGTGGATGAAATATAAAATAATAGTTTAAAAGGTATATCATTGGACAATATTGGTCGATATAAAGACACTCAATGGCTTTTTCATTGCATTATTTGTCAATTAATGACTGCAGCAAACTGACGGTATTTATAAAGTTGCACGCCTGTGATATTATCGAAAATTCCTATCACAATCATTATAAAATTGGTTCGATATCAATGTTCGGTCTTTTCATTATAATGCATTTATTAATATCTCTTCTTAAATATTGTTAATCTACTGGTTATGAATCAGACTTCAATATAACTTGACAACAAATAATGCAAAGAAGTAATACCCATTTTGTCATACAAGTGTATTGATCCTCCTTAATCACCCACAGTTTACGTTGCTGTTTATATACGTCCATTTTGTTTTTTTATTTAATTGTTAAAACCTCAAGGGTTGCTCAGAGGGTAAGGTGAACAGAAAACACGTACATATGTATAGGTAGGTATGCTATGTGCACACACGCACGTATATGTGCGTACGTGTCGTGTCATTTGTTGATATATTATAGCGGTCCGGATCCGAAGGAGCGGGCGACCGGAAGTTGAACCTTTGCGACCCGAGTCACCTGCTGTTGTCGTTGCCACTGCACCACTAGGCTGAGCAGCTGCAACAAAGATCTATAACATGCGTTACGTTGTATTTTACGCTTAATGAATAACATGACTGTATTTAGAAGTCAAGTATTACATTACATGATAAATATTGTATAAGATGTTGAAAAATAATCTATGCATGCAATAAATTCTGTTCGTTGGTATGCGGGCAGGTATTGAATCAAGGGTGGGCTGGAGGGGGCTCGAAGGGGCTCGTGCGAGCCCCTTGTTAAATTTTACTACGGTCTGCGAGCCCTTTGTTAATTTAAGAAAAAACATTGTTTTATATTAAATTAGCGCATAACTGCAATTTATGACTTATTTATTATTAACGACAACTTCAGTATACACAGTAGTACATTTTTAGATATTTACATTGAAAAGTTTACAGTAAATTGCATATTTAACATATTATACGTGTATTTAGTAACAATTGATTGCTTATTTAAGTATTGCATATGATTGTATACGATTGATACAAAAATTCATTCCTTCCCCAGAACACCGAAAATTGCTTTGAGATTAAGCGAGCCCCTTGTTAACGTATTAGTAGCTCACCACTGTGCAGGCAGGTATTTAATTAGTTATGAATTAATTTATTGGAATGAGGTATCGTAAATAAAATCATTAATAAATTAAGCAAGCGCATTAAATTTTAACTTAATTACCGAGTCATTCCAGTAGAGCATTTTATCGTATTATTATTTTGATAAAATTTTATACGAGTGAGTGATTATTGGAATATCAAGAGATATTTGTGAATATGTGCAATCCGAATAAAATATAACACTATTAAATAGTTGCCGAGGAAAACTCTCGAGTCGTCATACAATGACAATGCAAATGAAGATAAGGAAAATAAATTTCCTATCGAGAGAAAGAGGACAGTGAATGCAGAAGTCCATTATTTGTGAAAAAGTTTAGCGTGAATCTGTCCATAGACAACTTTGTACGTCTTTAAAAGGAATAATTTCTTGTTGCGCGCGGCCCTGTCTATGGAAATTTGCATGACTAAGTGTTGTATGAGTGTCTGAGTACTGTAAAGCTATGCCCAAACTGATAAAATATTCATTTATAATACGAAAGGCTCAAGAGGACATATTGTTATTGATAAATAAATTATATATCGATATGTCTACAATCATAAAATATTTGAAGTATTTGATATAATTTGAATTTATTTAAAAAAGTTATTTGGTTCAAAACAATGCAATTACGACAAAAAGTGATTAAAAACTAACATTTTAAAATATCGCCAAGTTTAGTTCGGTTTTGTCAATCAAGCATAGTGATTTGTTATAAACATATCAAAACCTTAATTGATTTATTAAAAAAATACGTTTGGCATCAAGTTATAACGTTACAACAAAGGATATTATCGTTTCTTTTGAATGTTTAATAAAAAAATGATCAAATGTATAATGCATTTTTTTTTATATAAACTGTGCTCATTTCAACAATATTTTTTTCAAATTCTTCGACAAAAAATAAACCAAATCCCAACCATAAAATGCTCATATATAACATAAATAGTAATACTTTCGATGTTTTCGACGGTAACTTTGTGGAAGTTCATTTTAATATAAAATTTAAAATAACTTTGATTATTCCAATCTGATTGATTGCAGCTCGTTAGTATCATTATTTGTTTGCTTTATTTCGATTCAATCACCCCCTTCTTTGCTTACCTTAAAGGGGAAAAAACCCAAGCTCCATTTTGTAATTTCATAATAAAAAAATTAAAATCAATCTTGCTTCTTCGCGAAGCAAATTTTGCGATATTAAGTCTGAAGATGCCTCTGAAAGAAGCAAAACACGTGTCACAGTTAGTTACACAATACGTGGAATAATCAAAGTTATTTTAAATTTTGTATTAACATAAATAGTAGTTTTAGAAACATTTCAGTCACAATAACATGATCACAAATCGGCTGATCTGAAAAAGTAACACATTCCATATTTGTAATATCATTTTTTTTTTTCATAAAATTACGCACATGGTCCTACAACAGGCTATTGCAAAAGCTCTTCATCTAAGATATTAATCCAGATTAGATGTCCATCGTACAAAAGAGAGATAAACTTGTACTCTGACATGACCATACTTACGTCAATATTCTTGATAAGGCTAAAGTGCTAAATGCCAAAAAACAACATTTCAAAACCAATAACATGAATGATGATTGATTTTTTTTAAATCCTTCAAATCATCGAAATGAGTAAAAAAATATATACTTGTGATTAAGGTAAGCTTATTTTTTGTTTAACGATTAGAAGTTTTTGTGGACAATCGCTTGTAAAACGAGGTTTATTTTGTCTTTGTTCGCAACAATTTTTTTTCGGTCATTAAAATTAACCTTTTTTTAACATGCCCACTCCCAATGTGGAGCATATGGACTTCTAATAGAGTTTATCTAAACAAAAGTGTTTCTCTGAGAACTGCTTGTTACTCAGTTGCTCAACTTTGTCCCATAATAAAATAGTATAGCAGATAGATATAAGCATTTTTTTATAATTCATGCTGCAGAAATTCAGTATGTACTTCGATATCACTAATTAAACCGAAGTTTCTACGAGAACCGCTTGTTGCTCAACCTCTCTTTTTCCGAAGAGAGTAGGAATAGAATGATAGGGTTAGGACAGGACTAGTAGTTAGCTAATCGCTCTCAATAGGCCCCGTTCATAGGATAGGATGAGTGGGAGGGGGGATTCAAGACATCACATACATGCCTTCGAACAGAAATTAATAAATCGATTGAAAAATCAATTTATATAACTGTTCATACTGAGATTCAAGCCGTTGACCTCCGTAACCGAAGCCAATGACGTTGACCACTCGATCACACAGGCGGCATTATTGCAACAAATTTAATTAAAAAAATGTTATTTTACATTCGCTCTGAAAAAAATCTATTTTTGCAAACGAGAGCATTAAATTTTAAATCCATATTTAATATGCATGCATATATTTTATTTTATGCCATTCATTTGGGTGAATCTTAAATGAATAACATCGCAGTAATAGAGAATAGTAGTAGAAGAGAACCGAATGGCTGACGGTGAACGACGAACGAGCGGCGCTAAGGTAATACGGCGCGAGTTGACAGGGTGTATTTTATCGTAAACTTTTTACTATACCGTAAACCGTGTAAAGAGACCATCAATCTTGCGATATCCACGAACGTGTAATATTTACTGCCTTTAAAATAGAACCATCAAACTGACCTGCGATCATATCCGCATCGCGGAGATTATCAAGCAAGTTTATCAATGATTTTTAATTTAGATCCGAGTTTTCTTGGTATATTTGATATACATAATTAGTTTATATACACACGTATACATGTTTGTAAATGTGTATGTCGACTGTGAAAAGGAAAAAGGACGTAACCCACAGTTTTTTCAAAACAGATTTTTTCGATAATCACAATGTATCTAACTTGATACACGTTCTATCAAAATGATATAAGCTGGAAATGCCGAATTATTTTCTAAATTTAGCTTTTTAGTTTGAAAAAAGATGAGCTTGTGAAAATTGAAACCAAGAAAAAAGACTGAAAAAAGGTTTTCCTATACAATTTCTTTAATTAGTATAGATTATGTCAATTACACAATAGTTTAGAAGTCTCCGTGTATATCAAGGTTGTGTATATTTCATAATATGTATATAGCTCAAAATCATCAAAACACGTTTTTTGTGCCTCCTGTAAAATTTGCTATGTGTGGGTTACGTCCTTTTTCCTTTCCACAGTCGATATATTTAAAAAAAAAAAATCATGTCAGGTCATTTGGTGACCAGTGCTGTCGCGAGGTTATTTGGTGCCCTAGGCAACAATCACCATAAAATCCTGGGATTTCGGGATTGAGAAAATTTTGCTCGGTGATTTTGAAATTCTGATAATTCTACACATTAAATACAATTAGTTGGCATTACAATGAATTTATAATTTGTAAGATATATTTAAATCACAAATCGTTCGATGACAAACCAATAAGAATAAGCAGTCGGAAGGCAACGACTTGAGGACTAAAATAGCTTCACAAAAACCCATGGTCTAGATCTCAATAGATTCAATAGACATTCAAAATCAGTATTTTTTATTTCACCTAGTAATTATCTTTACCTGTCACCTTCTGATTGACAATCGAAGTTTGCATTTCTAACCAATATGTGCAGATGTGTGCTCTTTTTAAACCTCAATATTAAATAAAGTAAAATATTCATGAAACAAAATGCTGACATTGTTTCATATATATAATACCATCAGCCATACTTTATATTGAAAGTAAACGAATAAAAAAAATCCAGCTGATGGCTGTTAAAGCTATTTACGTGACGATGTTTAATAAGCAAAAAAATATCTTTACTTTTTAGGTATAACTGTTAATAATTTGTGGAAATTCCACATTTATTTAATATGATTAAGACCGGTTTCGCTCATGAGTCGTGACGAGCATTTTTATAAGTTGAACATATTTGATATCAGCCAAACGTGTCTTAAAATTAATAAATAAATGTTGAATGAGTAAAAAAAACATTTTTTGAAAATTAATATTTTGACAATTAAAATATTACAT
This sequence comes from Himalopsyche anomala, assembly GCA_031772345.1. Taxonomy (NCBI): domain Eukaryota; kingdom Metazoa; phylum Arthropoda; class Insecta; order Trichoptera; family Rhyacophilidae; genus Himalopsyche; species Himalopsyche anomala. The sequence goes on from CM062822.1 coordinate 933,244, forward strand.
ACAATCTAAATATGCGGTTATTTAATTCTATCAATTCATCTTTCGACTTAAGCCCGCATACCCAAATTATGAGTTTAAATATTTCATTTTGAATACAAAAAAAAAACACAAAACAAATCCCGTAAAATTCATAAATAATAACACTGTCGACTGGAATACTTGTGTACTTATGTGTAGAGAGAGGTAACTGAGGTAAGCACAGGCAGAAAGCAGCTAGAGAGCGTACCGACTAATGTACTTACCTATAAATCTATGTGGTAAACTTTTGAAAGCTTACGTCTTTACCAAAAAAGCTTCTTAGTCTCGAGATACCGTAACAATGGAGAAGCTTAAAGTTCATTCGAATAATCAAAAATGTAAGCTTTGGTAGTTAGTTGAGAAACCATAAGTTAGAAGGTACGATTAAACTGTTTCGAAACGATGTCTTGTTAAGAAAGTGATCGTATCTGACACTTTTAATTATTATGAATTTAAATTATGTAAATTTTCATATTATTTTCTTACGACTATTCAGTTCTGTGGATTATTAACGAATGGCTCAAAAAACGACGATCGTAAAAGCCAGGGGTTACCGACCCCGTGCCCACGGGTGCCATGGCGCCCACCGATCGATTCCGGTGCGCCCGCCAACTAATTTGGGCAAAACGTAAAATTTCTGGGATTTTGGATTTCAAAATTAAGAAAGCTATAAAAAAAACGAGACATGCTGATAATTTGCACAATTAGGCAAATTTCCGGGTTGTAAATAACCTTGAAAAAATGTGGTGCTCGCCGCCTTACCAATATTGATTGCGCTCTAGGGTCCAGAAAGGTTGGTCCCCTGGTATAAACAAATCAAACAAAAGACGCAACTTAAAAATCATTATAATTCGGGTAAGGATAAGACCGGAGAGCAGTGCACCATCTAAAAGGTATCACAAATATTAATTGTGATATTATATATTAATAAGTTAGGGTTTTGGTTCGTGAAATTTTCCATTTCAAGCTCTGTCTTACTACAAATATTTGAGCGTTATAATAAGTGAAATTTTAAATTTTGAGCCTTAAAACATCTTCACCAACGTTCCCTCTAAGCCGAAGGGTTAGCTGCGCGGAAATTTCAAAGGCTGCGCGGAAACTGCGCGGACCGATCAAATATTAATTGCACAACTGTGTTTTAGTGCGCGCCAACCCGGAATAAGTGCGCGGAGGCTTTCCAACTGCTGCGCGGCCGCGCACGCGCGTAGCTTAGAGGGAACGTTGGTCTTCACTACAATAAAAGAAAATACTTCACATATTTTAAGTCTTAGCAAGTTAGTTAGTTTGCTAACGGGAGATATCATTATTTTGGCCTTTTTCTAGTGTTTTTTGATAAAAGTAAGTGTTTCCCCATTGCTTTTTTTGGTTTTCTTACCTTAATATTTAGAAAAATTTATATGCGTTTCGAAAAAAAATATCATTATATTTTAAAAAAATGGTACCAAAGATGATATTTAAAAAACTCATCCATTTGAAATAATTAAAAAATCAAAGTAATGCTGAACACTTTTGTTGCTGTAGTGCGTAACTAAATAATGTTTTTTGTAGAATAGAACAAAATACGTGTCGCTGACGGGTAAAAACTGAAATGTTTCCTATTTGTAATGACACAGCGAGCCGCGCTGGTGAAAAAGCTCTCTCCTTACAAGTTGAATAATATATAAAAGAAGTTGGTCCGCAAGCTTTGAAAGCCCGTTTTTCAAACGTTTCAGTAAGAATATTTTTATTAGCAAGTTGTGCATAGGTAAGTAACTAAGTAAGTACCTATACCTGCGTGTAATATCTGCAGCTTCCGCGGAATCATATATTTTACTTTGGCAAAGTCTCGAGGAAACTTTCGTAGCAGAGCCGACACCCCCTACCCATCGAAACCCCCCACGCCCCCCAAATAATGCGCGTTAATGCTTTCGGATTAAAGTCGCGCTCCGGCTTCACTTTCAGTCCCGTACACTCACTCCATACGGCTACATCGTTCGCAAATATTTCGTCGTCGGCTAAATTACATAGCTGGCTAAAAATATTTCACTTTATTCTCCTTCACTGGTGTAGAAATTCACTTTTTTCAGCTTCAAAATTACCCTATTTTTCCATCCACTCGTCTCTCAATTTCTTACCATGTTCATGTCCAGAATACCAGGGCAGTGGCGTAGGAAGAGGTCCTGCCACCCGGGGTGGTCATCGAACCAGGAGTTTTTGCTACAGGTGGCTTAATTTTTTTATGCATAAATATAATTTCTCGAAAAGTATTGTATTTATTTTTTGAAATGCCGCCCTCAAAAATGTGCCCTTAGAAAAGGTCCGGCTCTACCGAACATCCCTTGGTGCTTTACTGTACGAGGGTCTTGTCTGAAAACATTGTTAACTAATTGTTTATACACATTATTCAGATCTTAGGGAATATATCTTAAGAATGTTTTTTTTTTAAAAAAAAATTATAGAATCAAATAGAGAAAAAGAAAGTCTCGATTGATGGGTTAATTATTCATAATTAAAAGTATGTTTCTAAGTACACATTTTTAAACAATACAATAAAAATATAAATGAAACACCTCTGACGAAATGTTCGAGTCTAAAAATTTTAGGCTTAAAAAAGTTGTGGTATCGCTTTGAAAGGTGTGCCGTAAAAGATTTTTGTGAATATCAAAATGGAAATGAAGATAGATATGGAAGTTTTGTAGCTCAAGAAGCGTGTTAGCTGTTGGGTATTTTCTTCACTCTTCTAACTACCTGTTCTATGTTGTATATACCAACGATTAAATCAGCAACTCCGAAGAAAGGCTAAGATTACAGTAAATAATGAAAATATGTGTGTAGTTTACTAAGACTTTTTGCTATTGAAAATCTCAAAGCAAGCCCAACCAATTGTTGTATTTATTTTAAACATATCATTAGGAAAATAGTCAAAATTTAAATCAACAATAAATAAGAAAATATAAAAATGAAGGATAAGACCCTTGAGGGAAAATGTTTATTAAAAATCATAAAGTTATTTTATCGACCATATTTATGACGTGAATAAGTATTTATTGATAAGAAAATTATTTAAAATATATTTGATAACAATATCTCGTCGACCGATTATATGAATTGATGGTTTTTTTAATAATTTTACGTATAAAATCAGTGAAAATCTGAGGTTTTGTCACTTTTTATTAGGATTTATTTGTAAATCAAAATAAGTTACCGATTCAATACGTCGAACAAATAAACGATTTTCAACAACCAATGGTTTTTTAAAAATTAATCAAAGATTTTACAAAATATTTATAGGCAGGTTTTTTGCGTAGCTTTTTAAATATATATTTATTAATAACGTTGCATTAGACCCATAACGATATTGTGTGGTATAAAAATCAAACTCGTTAAAATAAATGTTCTTATAAAATAAGGTTAAAATTTGCATTTTCAATAGCTTCCGATATGTTTTGTCAGTTAATATTTTTTATTCGACTACATTTATATAGTTATAAATAACTATGTCAAACATAATACGATTCAATTAAATATGTCATGTTCGAGAATTATGTAAAATGAAAAATACAATAGCTTTCACTGACAAATAGTCGGAAATTAATATCAGGAAAAATCACAGCCAATTTACATGTACATTCGTCGATGAGTACCCGCCGGCGAATGGTGAAAATAGCCCAAAGTGTCGCCATCTGTGGGCGCGAGACCGAGGCCGGTTGACATCCATTTTGTTTGCCCTTCCCGCCACAGCGCTGGTGTTGTCCCGCTCTGGCGCGCAGGTGCGCCCCGCCCCCGCCGCTGCGCGCGCACACGCCCACTTCCGGTGACATTTTCACCGCAACACTTGAAAATATAATTATCACTCAAATCAAACACAATTGTTTGAAATTCTTCAATTGCATACACAATTATGTTTTAAAGACCGCTATATATTGTACAACTAAGTCTACATGTTTGTCTACTCCCAGCACATAGAATTGTCATTGATTTTTACAGGATTGACAACCTAGTTTATAAATCAGACACATACTAACATATCTTTGATGTTAACTTATTCCTAAAGCTTGTTACGTACATTTATTAGACATATTTCCTATGCGTGATTATATATGATCACCAAGCACTAGTGGATCTAGAAAACAAACTAAGGATTACCATTAAAATTGAAAATATAGATAATCGAGAAAAATTTTAATATACATAAATAATTTAGCATGTATAGATTTAATTGAAATTTAAAATTAACAAAAGTTGCAATCATTGAATCAGAGATTTTATTCAGCCTCATGTTTCGTACAAATATCGGAACCAAAACACTTTAAAATATGTATAATATATATTATTGATACTATACAAAGGAAAAAATATAATACACTTATTTACATGCGAACATATATTAATATTGTAAAAGATTACAACATAATACCAATGAAAAATTGTAAAAAGAATGGAATTATTTATGAATATGGGAAATGAATTCATTTAAAAACACCCGATTTTTTTGAATTATAGAATTTCGTCGAATTTCTGTTTTTTCGAAATTCTTCTCAGGAGGGGCCAAAGCTGTCGTGGACATCGTTGTAACAAATGCATTTTTTCAATATAATTAAAATTAAAAGCAATGTAACGTATACAAATACTGTTTTTTTTATAAAAGTATGTATATCTTTTACCGAATAATTCTTATTGAATGATGGTTTATTAATTTTTATTTTTTATATTAAATCTGGAAAAAGGTTTAGTTATGAAGTTTTAACAAAATACCTCATAGAAAATATCATCTAATTTTTTAGTGGATTCGTTTACAACAAAAGCGCATCATTGATGGAAGATTTAATAGAAACGCAAAAAATTATGTACCTTATCATATTTTTTTATTTTTAAAAAAAAGCAATACTTTTTTGCCAATATAAGACAAATACCTCTAATGGCAGAGAAAGTCGAAAGAATACCAGCTTAAATCTCGTTAGATCGATAATCATCAAGTGCAGTTACTTAACATTTATATCGCACTCAATCCATAAATGAAGCATGTTTATAATGTTACAGAAATTCGATACAATCATCTGAGGTGAGGCGCAAAGTTTCCCGATGCGCTGTCGTTCTGTTGATCATTTTTTTTCGCCCTTTGAGTCGTTCAATGTTCACCGATACGATTGATTCTGTCACATTAAAATCTTTGTTTAACTCGACTGGTAAGTAATATTTTCGGAGCCGTTTCAGGTCGGCAATGCACCACTGTAACCGGTGGCGGATTAAGCACATGAGAGGCTCAAGGCGCGATAAAATTTGGACGCCTTTTTTGCTGATAACATAAAAACGTCAGAAAATTCCAAGTAAAAGAACAAAAAGTTTATGGTTTAAAAAACATATCGACTGTGGAAAGGAAAGGAGGTGGAAAGGACGTAGCCCACACATATAAAATTTTACAGGAGGCGCTAAAAACGTGTTTTGATGATTTTGTGATATATGCAAATTATGAATTAAACACAACCTTAAAGTGCACAGAGACTTCTAAAGTGGTGTTTAATTGACATAATCTAACATTAATTAAAGAAATTGTCTACGAAAAACTTTTATTTCAGTCTTTTTTCTTGGTTTTAATATTTTACAAGGTCATTTTTTCAAACATAAAAGCTAAATTTAGATACTAATGCGGCATTTGCAGCTTGAATTCTTTTGATAGAACGTGTATCAAGTTTGATACATTGTGATTATCTAAAAAAACCTGTTTTGAAGAAACTGTAGGCTACGTCTTTTTTTCCTTTCCACAGTCGATATATAAGCACTTTTTGAGGCCCCTAAGATTCGGAGGCCCCAAGCGCGCGGTTCATTTGCTTATAAGATAATCCGCCACTGAATGCATGTATTATAATATTCTTTTTCTGGTTGTTGTCAGTATATGGAAGATATGAGGCCGTGCCTTAAGGGTGAACGGTGTACAGCGACATCTTTGCATAAGGAAAATTGAAAAGTGAATTATTTACAAACATTCATGTGATTGAAATTCGTCATAAGGCATTTCTTATTGAATTATTCAACTAACAGTTTACTGTATTAAATGAATTTAGAACGAGTGGCGTATAAATTTGTTTACTTTAACGAAAACACAAATAGCCAGTGGCGGATTAATCACTTTGGAGGCTCCAGGCGCAAAAAAAATTGGAGGCCCTGTTTTTCTAATAATATAAAAGTGCTGCAAAACTCTTCGTGAATAATAATGAATTTTGAAAACTAAAATTAAAATATTTGAGGCCCCCAAGATTTGGAGGCCCAAAGCGCGCGCTTCTTGCGCTTATGGGGTAATCCGCCAGTGACTGTAACTATACAATACGCTAGTCAAGATTTAATAGAATCTTAAGATGAGGTAATGGTAACAATTGTTTGGATTAGATAAATACTTAAGTTTTTAATTTTTAAAATCACAATGTTGATATAGAGTAATTTTCTTTTGTATCTTGAACAAGAATCACAAATTAAATATGTCTACATATTAATAGAACGATGCGCATTCCGTGTGTTATATATTGTCAACAATTCGTTTTTTTCGAATTAAAATTGATTTAAGAAACGAACACTAGAGAATTGAAATATTACTTTTTCACTATACATATAAAACGCTCAATCACGTCTTTATTGAATGTTTTGGTGGAATATTTTTATATTAGTGAGATAACACTATTGCCGTGTGAATTTAATGAGATCGCTTCACTTTTACGATATTTTAAAGCATGTAAAATATTATAATGCATCTAACGCATTTTTCTAAAATACCACTTGGTTCACTTCACCTCTCAGGGGTCAATTGATACATGAATATGTTTGAAATAATGCGCAATATTGACATAACGCGTTCAATACATATAGGATAATGTAAATATTTTAGATGATCGTGACAAAAATGTGTTTTAACTTAAAATTAACAATATAATCATAGTTCACTTTTAGGGTGTTCACTGTCAATACTTGGTGGAAAGGCATTATATTATTAAAAACACAATATTTCTTTGTTCTATATTCCACTTTATTTAAAAGGTCAGGACCGGCTTCACTCATTGCAAGCTTTGACAAAATCATCAGTTGACAATGCTTGCGATGAGAAAAACCGGTCCTGAACATTACCATACAAAAGAATATTGTGTTTTATTAATATAATCATAGTTATTCAACTTACTGCGTATGCTGAGAAAACTATTTGCATTTTGTTGCATATTGTGTAAATGCGTATTTTAGGGTCATAGTGTATCACAAACTAAACAGCTATCACTTTAATCAGCTGTTAAGACGATGTAAACACATAAATGGTCACGTACAGTGCTAAGATATTCAACTCGAGTATACAAAACAAAACAACGAAATCAAATCAATGCACGTTACCATACAATCCTGGCCATATCGCAAAACGCTCCGGTCGCATTTCCCAGATGGCACTGGGAAAAATTAAAACAAATTGCAGCGAGGAGATAAGGTCCCGCTGCTGGCGGAGCAGTGAGACAATTTGTTCGAAGTTGTGGCCGAGCAGCAGGAGTAGCAGTGTGGAGAATGGAGCACCGATCGCAGATCAGATAAAATGCAAATCAATCCCGGTCGGCGGACAAAACGGTCAATGAAGCGGAACCAAATATAATACGAGCGTAATACCCCCCTGTAGAGAGTGTTTTAGCGACATCCGACGACAAATACAATATTTCAATAAACTAGAAGTCTAGACCAGGCTGTATACAAATATGTATTAATCATTTTAAATTTACTCATTCATGTTCACATTTTAATTCAAATATAACTTATCAATATACAATATACTATCATAATAATGCATTTTGACAAGAGTTCACAGAGAAGATCATTGTTTGACTCTTGCTGTTATTGAATAACACTGAGTGAATAGACAGTGGCGGATTACCACATAAACGCAAGAGGCGCGCGCTTGGGGCCTCCAATCTTAGGGGCCTCAAAACAACATATCCATATAGATAAAAATAAATGTTTGTTCGTTCATCCGATTGCAACAACACTTTGGTGAGTCGTTGTACGGACACCCGCAAAGGTTTCTGAATAAATAGAGCCAGTGGTGGGCTGCCAATACGTTAACAATGGGCTCGCTTTATATCAAAGCAATTCTAGGTGTTCTAGGAAAATAGTGAGTTTTTATTATCGCTCTTATGCAGTTATATGCAATACTACATATATTGTGAATCCAAAAGTACTTCAACAAACATAATTAAAACAAGAACACTTTCTTTCTTTCAGTGGCATTGCAACACATGCCGGGTACTCGTTAACATTATATAAAACCTATTTAATATTTTAAATTCAGTTTTCGTTATTTAAAAAACAGGACCTCCGAATTGATTGAGTACCACTGTTTTATATGAAAAAGTAAAGATATCACAATTACTCTTAGCTATGAAAGCAAATAAATAAACGAAAGCGTTCGTTCCGGGAATCAAAACTTTAGTCGCTCGGCCAAGTTGAATGATAGTCCTTCTTTACCAATTTTTCAACGGCTTTTATCTTTTTTATATTTTGTTTTAAAAATATTAAAAAAAAACAATAATTGGTTAGAAAGATTCCGTCATTAACTAGTATTCTCAGTTCAAGTTCATCCTTGCACTTGAACGCATGAAGATGCCGAAAAGCGCAACCCGGGTCGTTAGTGACAAAACTTGTGTGAATGTACATAATTTGAACGATTCAAATTTAACTAGTATTCTATTTGGTGAACAATGTCGCTTAAAATTGTAGTAAAAAAGTAAACTCTTTTGCACTAAATCTACTTTATTTATTTTAAGTTATAAGTTATAACTTATTATGAACATCGTGAATATAATCAACCGAGTTAGTAATTCTAAATAATGTGAACTTATATTGAAATAAAAAAAAGATAGATGGATTAATAATTGAGCTTTGATAAAGTTTCATCCCTGTAAATATTATAAATTCAGCTAAATTGTTTGATTAACAAGTATGTATATGGGTAGCTGTATGAAGTGCATGTAGAATTTAGATTGATGGTTGATATTGTTATGCATTTCCGCTTATGTCACTATCGCTATGTACTATTTCCGCTATCCATCCACCCGGAAGTACAATCAGATGGGAATTAGCAGATATCCAGACCTATATGCCACTCACTGCCTCACTGGTCTATTCAAAATATAATTAAATGCCTTTACATAGTGATAACATCTAATTACTGCATTTGCATATCGTGCATTTTAGATTTCAAAATCCACTCGATGTGTTATTATTTTTGTGGTGTCAATGAAACGTTATTTGCATGAATAAAATGATATAGTTCTCTAAATTAATTATATATATTTAAAAAAAAAAACATTTTTCATTTATTTTTATAAGCAAGTAGTCGCAGTAAAGTGTTTTTTTTAAACTTTAATTGTTGAAAAAAAACATTTGACATTACAGCTTACGCCAATGCGTCAAATATTTATGGTCCTGATCTTGGTAAATAAAAGTGAAAGTAGTCCAAAGGAATATTGCATTTCTTAACTATCGATTTCTGTTAAAAGTTATGAATGTGTGTGGTGTCTGAAAATTAGCGAGTGCGATTAGCTTACCACTAGTCCTATCCTTCTCTCTTCAAAAAAAGAGAAGTTTAATCACTGAATAATAAACAGTTCTAGTAGAAAAAAAACTGTTGATATAACTCCATTAGGAGGAAATATACTCTAAATTGGGATCGGACATGAATTTAAGAAAAAAATAATAGTAAATATATGACATTCTTTGGTAAGTATATAAATTTGAATTTATATTCATTTGTTACTATGAAAATATTCGAGACAACAGATGAACAATCTCCTTTGTAAAAAAAATAGTGATAAAAATAAGAAATTAATTTAATTAGAAGTGATTAATTCCAAAACAGAGTTTCCCGATAAAAATCTGAAGTATATAACTATAAAACATTTTCCAATTTTAAAGATTCTTAAAAAGTTTTTTTTTTTAATTTATCGTTATTTACAATTTATATCTTATATATCAAACTGTATTAATGATCATTGTAAAGCTACAAACAGATTTGGCAACGGAACTATAAAATATTGTTTTTTTATTTTAAAATATATAACTCAATCAATGAGATGATATAATTCCATTTCCCATTTTAGTAGTGATGATTTTATTACAGGCGGTCAAGGCAGAAAGTTGAAGCGTCGATAATAATAATTCTCAATGTGTAATTAATTATATTATATTGTTCAAAAAGTCAAGGAGTTGAATTTCCAATCTATCTTCGTCTATGTGTTTTAGGATTCTGAATAAAATTGCATGTATTGTTGATATATTTAAAAGTTTTTAAATTTTAATAAAACGCATTTGCTTTTATGATATTCGACAATAACTCAAAGGTACAATAAATTGCACTCCGCGATATAGTTTCATACTTGTTCAAATATAATTCTGCGGCGGCTTTGAAATATGGCCCCATGTATTAATTAGTGAGCATAGCACACGAAAGCCGATTAATTTTCACCTACAGGTAGTTAAAACAGCTTTCTATTTCTAGCCAGTGAGTGCCCTGGCGTCCAATCCATACTCTCATACCCCGGCAGAGTAGAGTTGGTTGCGTCGCATTCGATTCAATATAAAATCCATTTAGATTTTAATCTCGTTATAGGGCGCAGTCTGTTCGAAAATACGACCGGTCGCGGCCTGCTAGTGCATTTCTGTGTGAATACTCCGATAAAGACCATTTCGTGATAAGTAAGCTACGACAAACGATTTTCCAGAATCAATTGAAATATTCAAACTGATGCAGAGCTTTACGAACACAAGACAGTAAATGTCGATTGAAGATCGGAATAGAAATGACACTAAAAACACATTACACAAAAAATGGTAAAGTTTGCTTAAAGTTTCTTTTAGTAATATAAAACGATATAGCGACTTTAATATTGACGGTACCATTGTAAATATTTGTAATACTTGTTCAGTACATATTTATTAAGTAATAACATCAATACTCACGTTTCATTTATTAAATAAAGCATGGTAAACGTTCCAGAATGTATAATGTATACAATATTGTAATAAAAAAAATGAATTGAAAATTTGGAAGGAAGGACTTGGAGAAGTATTATTTTAAACAAAAGCAGCTTAATTTTTACCAGAGATCTTATTGACAAAAACAGTCAAAGTAAAATGCGTAAAACACAGGTAAAACTTTAATTTGACTATCCAAAATATAAATCATTGTGATAAAGAGTATCCAAATAATACGTACGCTTAACTTCATTTCAATGCATAATAATTTAAAAACAGAAAAAGTTGACTTTTTAAAATAAGTTTGAAATGATCATTTTATTTACAAGTGTTAAATTTAGTTTAAAAATTGAATCATTTAAAAATAATGTGAAAAAAAAAACGATTTGTACTGACAACTTGCCTAACACAGCTAAAACTTTAGCAATCGTTTTTGATATACTAACGTAAATTTCCACTAACCAGAATAAGTGACATATTCATAAGATTTTTCAGACCTGAACAATGAAAAAAATGTAATCCTTAACCTGATTGATTTTTTATTGTTTTTGTAAACAGAATCACTCATCTACAATAGAAATCTGATTTATAGTTGTGTACGCGATAGTGATAATAATATTATAGGCTGTAGCTGGAACAATGCAGTGTCGGTCATTGTTGCTTCACACGCTCCGGCTTTTCACGGACACGTCAAAAATAATCGAAGCGTGACGGACAGAAACAGTTGACCAATCCACGAGACCTCGGCGAATATAGCGGACACTGATATTACATAGTTTAATTATTTAGGCAATTAGAGCCAAAAGAAAGGGTTGTTTCATACGGCGCACTTATATAAAGCAATATGTTCATTTTTAAATAAAAAAATGAACGCAATTCATATACTAGACATCCGCTCATTGAGTTAATAAAGTTTTACAAACGATTCTCATATAATCACTATAAAAATAAGGTTCAATAAAATACTTGACGCTTTCATTTATAAACGATAAAAATATATGGAACAATAATAAAACTAAATAATTGGAAAAAAATACATTATTCAATAAATTTACATTTTATAAAAGGCGTAGATTTTTAGAAGTGACACCAAAGAGACATTGAGTCAAATGTGTAACTTTAGTAATTCGTTAAGCAAATACAACCAAAGTGTAGAGTAAAAAAGGTGCTATACATATTTTTTTATGCATTTAAAATTGTTTTAATTGATTCGGTAGCTTTATATTATATTATGTTCCAATAAAATCAAGAAAAAAAGTCACTTTTCCAGAAAAAATCCCTTTTCAAATTTAAGGTAACGACGCCCAAATTAATGTTTAGTAAAAGAAAAAGTACCTCATTAAGACGTAATTTTACTATCAATAAGTGTATATGTAAGCGGCTTATTAATCTCAAGGCTTCATATATTTATCATCAGTTAACCATATACCTCTTATACTATTTCAAAGTACAATCAATCATGTTATGAATACGGGCTCAGTAAACGATTATGAATTATTTTTAAAACCAAATCCGCATCTAAAGCGAAATATGCAAACCCCTAATAGAAAATTTTATTGTATGCTTTCTTTTTTCCAAGAATTTAATAATTTAAATTTCTTATACAGTTAATTATTACCCACGCTTGAGATAGTAAAATTATTTCAAAATACATAAGATAGGCTTGCTGCAATTTTTTTACGTCTGTCGAAACAACTCGAGGTGAAAAGATATCACCAAGATCTAAATTGTTAAATTTTAAAAATCTTATTTTATTGACATTACTCGGACATCTGGTGAATCTCTACACTACATAAACCGGCCATGAATATGCCGAAAAGCTATGAAGTCAATCTGACAACCTCGTTTAATAGAAATATCAAAGTTTTTTTGTATCGTAGTAATATTTTGGATTCGTTTCTTCGTTTTCAAGATTAGACAGGATAGGTTGAAAGAGATGATAATATTACAGCAATCATCAATACTTCATAAAACACATCTTTAAATTGATAGATATACAAATTCTTGAGGACTCAACCTGGTAAAACCAATACACAATTGGCCGTAGCTACCAAATCATTTATTCAAATGAAATACATTTTACATCTTTAATCATCCACTTAGCGTGTAATAAATACTGTTTGAATACGTTTGTTTGTGTTAGTCACACTGTTTCTATGAGTATGATGGAAAAGAACAGGATGCAAAAAAAAATATGCGCACATTTTAAACACCTTTTATGGACATATTTTTTTTATCATTGCGTGCGCATTTTCCACATTTTCTTGTTATAAGAAATCAAATACATGCCTTGCAAAATATTGACAGAAAAATCATGCGTATAATGCGTAACACTGGAATAATAGCAAGCGACCAGTTAGTTGCGTTTCTTGTGACAGCAAAACATTGCACATTACAATACGAAAAAAACTATGTTTGTACGTTCATTATAAAAATCACATGCGTTGTCACCTTGAAGTAATGCAATATCTACTTGAAACATGAGTTTACACGTAATTAAATAACAAACAATTCTTTGCTCCATACTACACACAACTCATGAAATGTATGAGTAAGTGCTTCGTTGGTTCGTTCATTATAGGCGTGCGTACTAGCCTGTATTAGAGATTTACTTAATTTTTATTGTTATGCCAGTTTAACTTCATTGAAATTTACTTTAGTTTGGATGAATTTTCAACTGCCTATGAACTACCAATTGAGGGTACAAACCTAGCTCATTTCAAAATTGGTAAAACGTGAACCAAATACATTTTAAAAGTATTTTTAAAAGGAAATCTCAAAAATGGTTTGATAATATACAAAATATCATTCAGAGTAAATTAAAACTAAAAATACTTTAGAAATGTATATTATTTTACGAAATTAAATGAATGTTTTATTTTTCAACCATTTTAGAATGAGCCGGGTTTGCAAGAAACAGTTTCAATTATTAGCTTATTTACAGTGTTTGTATATCGTTTACGTAGTTAATTATAGTCATTTTTTCAATACGTTATTCTTATCAGTTGGATGTCGTGATAAATATTCTCTCTTCTTGGCTGTTTGATAAATAACCAATTATGACATTCATTTGGTCTATCATTTTTTTACTCAAATTAACCTTCTTATTTACGAAAAATGTAAGGTTTTTGAAGCTGTATTCGTCCTTATATTGAATACGTTGAAGAAAAAAGAAATTAACATTGAATGTAAACATGTTAAAGAGAAATCCAGTTGGATAAAGCAATGTTTTATTTCTATAAGTCTTTAGGAGCAAATAGTAATAGAGTTTTATATCAACTAAGCACAATACAACTCTAAAATTGTGTCCATGTAATTGACATTTTACCGCTTTCATGAACGAGTGACTTTTGTCGTTCCAATGATGCTATAATTTGTTGTACAATATTTCATGTGAATGATTGACGGTATTGAACTATATTGTATCATGTAGATAGGCATTGCAAACGACGTACCGGTGAGTTGTGTATGACAATGGCGTGTTCACATAACACAACAACAACATTGGCACGTCAGGCAGTTAGTCCATCGCCATTTTGTTGAGAGTGCGTGGACCGCGTCATGGTTTACTGGTCATGTGGAAAGCTGAGCAACGAACAGGAGACGCGGCGACCATTTTGAGGCACGGCAGGACAGCCCAGACCCACTGAATGATGAAAAATGGGGAACAAATCAAAATGTTTACGCTGTGTGAAGGTAATAAATTTATCAAGGGAGTGGCAAACTTTAAATGCATACAAAAAATAATTAAAACAAATTGATCAGAATTACTTCAAATTTCATGAGCACTGTTTGTCGACAAGCTTTTCAAGAACATCTTAACAATAATGTGAGCGTCTAAATTAAAATACAAACTAATTTCTAAAAAACATTTTGAGCAGCTATATCGCTCATTACAATATAGTGTTTATTACTTTTAGGGTGTTCACTGTCAATACTTGGTGGAAAGGCATTATATTAGTAAAAACACAATATTCCTTTGTACTTCATTCCACTTTATTTAATATGTCAGGACCGGTTTCGCTCATTACGAGCATCGTCAACATTCGTTTCATTGTATCACTTTTGTCAAAGAATTCCCAAATTTTAATTATGTTTGTAATTACTTTCAATCCCCATTCTAAATTTATAAATCTGAGATGACTTTTTAATTATATGTTAGATGTGTTAAACATTTTAATTTTGTGCTATTTTAGAATCACTTTTAATGTAATTAGTATTTTCTTTTCAATGCCAATTGTTGTTTATAACTGTTCATTTTTGTATAAATAGCATTGTTTAATTATATTTCTTATCAGTTGACGATGTTCGATATTGTTTATTGTTTAAAAATCAAAAGGACAGTACGTCGTAGCATTACAGCTTACGCCAGTTCACCACGCACTTTACAAATATGTATGGTTATATGAAGGAGAAGAATAAATTCATATCGAATATGAATTTTTGAATTTCGAGATGGAAATAAGAAAACTGTTTTTACATCTTTTAAAAGTAAATTTAAAAAAATCTCTCTCTTAAGACGAGTGAAACTTTAATGCTTGTTGTATCTACATAGTTTTAGCGACATCGTATTTATTTATTTATTTGGTTAACTTGACTTTGTTCTACCAATAAACCTTATCCCTATACCAATTTATTTAAAACTTGACGTATATTTGTAACCAGTTTTAAGGTGTTCACTATCAATATTTGGTGGAAAGACCATCCAAAAAATAAAACACTGTTTTACAGTAATTCCACATTTATTTAATATGATCAGGACCGGTTTCGTTTAAATCAAAGCTCTGAGTGAAGGAAGAAAAGCATTATAAAAATATTATGATCTGAATATTACTCAGACTTGTTGATATATATATATTTTTTACCATGTCCGCTCCCAGTGTGGAGCATATGGACTCCTAATGAAGTTTATCTCAACAGAAGTGTTTCTATGAGAACTGATTGTTACTCAGTTGCTCAACCTTTCTTTTTCCAAAGAGAGTAGGAATAGAAAGAAAGGGCTAGAAAAGGACTAGTGGTTAGCTAATCGCTCTCGATACGCCCCGTTCATCAGAATAGAATGAGTGGGAGGGGGGAATTCAAGACATCACATACATCCATGCCTTTGAACAGAAATTTATAAATCGACTGAAATATCAATCTATAAAACTGCCCATACTGGGATTCGAACCCGTGACCTCCGTAGCGGTAACCAACGACGTTCACCACAGGTGGCTATTGATATATGCTTGTTGATCTATAAAGTATTTTTTATTACACAAATAATGTGAACAATTTATTATTCAACGTTTAGCATTACAAATATTATTCACGATTAATGGCTGTGTAATAATCCTAATATTTAGTAAAAAAAAAACTGAACGCATTATCGTACTAAAATATCCTACACGACAAAGACGATTGCGCTAGTCGAGAAGGGCAATATTTTTCGAAGGAATTAACCTGATAACGATTTATTTCCGTTAATAATAAAACGCACGAGTTAAGTGTGGCGACGTTATTACGAAATTACACATACAGAGAGCGTAACCGAGTCGCCGTCAAATTGGTGCAAGGTGCACGGCAAGGGTCGCCCCTGGGCCCTCTGTCCACTGAGACGCACGGGACCCCGGCTTACTACACCTGGCGGATCCAACGATTATTCCCAACACGGTTATTACTGCGGAAATGAAGATTTAAGTAGCTTTATCGTTGAAGCACTTGCATAAAAAAATTAAATTGGATTTATCATCGCATAAAAAAAGCTTATTCCATAGTAATTATGTATGCAGGGTTGGGATCACAAGAGTCTTTCTACAAAAACATGTTTTTAAGTAACAGTATTATAAATATTAAACTTATATGTCTCACTATCTTTTTGACCATATTCGCTCCCTATGTGGAGCATATGGCCGCCACGCGGCACCTCCCTGTTTCCCTGTCTCCCGCCAATTGCTTTGCTTTCTTTCATAACATGCCAGTATCCCTCAGTTCCACCGAGTACATTCTATGGATAGTACCCGATGGACGTCCGGGGCGCCGGAATCCCACTGGTCGAAAGAAGAGGCAGGCAGGATTGAGGCTTTCCGGAGGCATCAGCAGTACGTGACCCAGCCGGTTCCAACGTCTCTCCATAACCACTGACGTGACTTGTACTTCCCCTTATATCCGAATTCCTCACAAAATCAAACCAAAGGTAACATACAAGACTCAGTATCAAAAATATCGAAGTATCAAAAGATTTAGTTTGAATTATCTTGTAAATTGTGTAAAACACAAGAACGTTGTTCTGTCACTGAACTCTTTTTATGAGATGAATAATGAGTGAGTGATTACACTATAAGCAAATAAGGCGCGGGCTTGGGGCCTTCGATCTTAGGGTCTCAAAAATAACTTATTTTATATAATCCCCTTATACTTTCTGTTCAGATTTTGTATATATTTTTAATGTTTTACATGTACGTTCTTATGTTATTCGAAACACAGTGTCATCAAATTTAACTGTGCCTAGAGCCTACAATGTGCTTAATCCGCCACTGATCACAATCAAAACATGTTTTTTTACTGGAAATAGCAATATTATAAAATAACTTGAATTCAATTTAGGTCAAATTTATTTAAATTATTTATTTATTTAGGCATTTACAACTTGTGTAAATTTAAATGATTTTAACGATTTAAATCAAATTTTATTTTATTGTCTAAATAATAAACAAACTCAAATTTAAATTACATATACGACATATTTTTTATAAAATAAGAACCCAAAGCATTCACATAGTAAGTATTTAGTAGTCGAAACGACATTTCGGGTAATAAAAGCCAAATGATAATTTTATTTAATTATTAGTTTCAATTGTGCAGCATTGAGAAAGGAACTAATATTTAAAAAAGCATTTTGATAATCGATTGATTTTGATTTTTTGGTGACAGCGCAGTGTTATCATTTTTAAACTCCTACTTTACAATAAATTAAAGATTTTTTTAATAACAATTTCTCTTAGCAGCGAGCGCTTTAAATTTCCAGTAAATTTTTTGATAATGAAAACGATGTATGGTTACTTTTTTCAATCGGGTTGCTGTACAGATTCAGTTAGTGGTGCCTGGAGAATCTTTTTTAAATAATTTTGTGCAGATAGTTGCATCAATTAATCTAAAGGAGTAATTTAAGTATGACTATGTAAAAATAACAAATGGAAAGTAATACGCAAGCTGTCAAGTTGTTTACAGGTGCACGGTGTTCAAACGTGCCATCTTATCGCACTTCTAGATCTTTTTACGGCCGAAGCATATCGGACACCCTGTATTTAAATTCAAATGGACTTCGTATTAAAAATAATAAATGTTCGTACGGTATTTTTTTCGCCGTGGTAAAACTGTCACTACAATTATGTTACGTCACACTGCGCCCCCTCTCCTCCCCTGTGACGCTTCATGTCACTTACGAACCAAAATGTGTGACGATTTTATTCGACATTTTATATTGGGATCCAAAAAATTAAAAAAATGACGATCATGAAGAAAAAAACAATAATTTGACGTAATAAACACTTTACTGATATACTGTTGATAGTAAGTAAAAAGCTAACACAATGCAAAAGAGCAATACAATATTTAGTTAAAGTCGTGATTATTTTTAAACCTTTTTTTATGTTGCATAAATGTACGTTTGAAATATTGAACGATTTTTCCGAACAACAATCTTCTGATCACGAATTCTCCGAACAAGAATACTCCTTAAACCGATTCTTCCGAACACAGAACCTTCCGCACATAAAATAAAAATACTGTGTATGTGAATTCTCAATTTTAAAGATGATATTTCTTTTCAATTTAATTAAAAATATCGACCCTATTACAATACAGCACATTTTTTTAAGTAATTTAGTACGTATTAAATGATAAATTATTCAAATATTATATATATTATACTCGATAATGTCCGTATGATTGTATGATTGTATGATTGCATGATTGTCCGCGATTTCCCCTCCCCCTGCCCCTTCCCCTTCCCTACTCAAATCTCCGCTGACGCAATATTTTTATTCATACTAAAGACTTATTTTCCCAATACACTGTTTATTATTTGACGAAACAAATCAAGTCGCTGAAAAAATTTCATACAAAAAAACGCCGCGACCGTGGATCGAACACAGAACTCTGGATTACCAGTCGAGCTCTCTATCAACTGAGCTAACGTCATAAATATCAAGGCGATAAAAATAGTGTTTATAAAATTAAAATTTGAAAATGGAACGATATTTGCGATTCACTACTGACTTCGATTGTTTGTATTCAAGATTCAAAATGGAACACCTGTCAAATAATGAATGTAGTATATTTTACATAATATAGTTTCGACAGTTAAATGTAAATATTCCATGTGTGTCATATGTATGCTGACGGCTATTAAATATTTTACGTTTTAACAGAGGGTATTTAGAATTTATCCCGATAATTTAAAAATTTTGTATCTTTTGTTTTAAATAACGAGTAAACGGGTCTATGCTTTGGACAAGGTAAATTTATGCTCAAATAGTAATATAAATAAAGTAAGCGAAATAGTTGATTGATTGGGGTCAACGAGATTAAAATACGGCAAAGTGAGCCAAGTTAGGATGATGGGAAAAAGTGAACTGAACCCACCCTTTTTATTGCATAATTTCAATCATTTTTTCTCTAAAATACATTGTTTATGCTTTCGATGGATTCGTCGGTAACTTTGTGGAAGTTCATTTGAATATAAAATAAAAAATAACTTAGATTATTCCACGTATTGTGCTACAAACTGTGACACGTGTTTCGCCTCTTTCAGAGGCATCCTCAGACAGACTTACTTTTACTTACTGAAAGTAAGTCTGTCTGAGGATGCCTCTGAAATAGGCGAAACACGTGTCACAGTTTGTAGCACAATACGTGGAATAATCTAAGTTATTTTGTATTACTTTTTTATGCTTATTTATTGAAAAAACTTTCACATAAAATTAAAAGTTGATGACAGTTCCCACAAAAAAAAATTGAAAACGTAATTGCACTTAAAAGTCAAATGGAAAAGTTTCACCATTTTTATGTTTGGTTCCCTTAAAGACTCTTATATTCCTAAAAATAAGCTCCGTTTGGCGAATTAGTGAAGTTAATTTATTCTTATTAATTTGATAAATATGCATTTGATTGTAACATGGAAAATTGATAATTTTGTTTTGATAAAATGTGCAATTAATTTATACCATTTTGCATGTGAAAAATGATTATTAGCACACTTAAACATTATTTCAAAAATTAAGTAATTTACAATTTAAAACTGCAGGGCTGTCGATATATGCGCCGAGGTCGATTTATGCTACTATGAAAAATGATTGTTAGCAAACTTGAACATTATTCCAAAGATTTAATATTTTACGAAATTTCTGTCACTACGAAAAAAAATGTTAGCAAACTTAAACATTATTCCAAAAATTAGGTAATTTACGAGGTATATTTCTGCTAATAGGAAAAATAATTGTTAGCAAACTCAACTTTATTCCAAAAATTAAATAATTTACAATTTAAATACAACAGGGCATGCTGTCGATATATGCCCCGAGATATATTTATTTTATTTTTAGAATTTCTGGCTTATTCAATAAATAGGTTTGTAATTTTCTGACTTCTTAAAAATGCAACAAAAATCCCCCCGTTGAGGTCAACGGGCTTACATCATTATAATTTAAAAAAATGCTTGTTTCCATTCTGAAAAATACTTAGCATAATTGACATTACACATTATAATAAAACAATGAAATTCATAATTAAAATAATAAAATATAGGGGGTGTTCTGTGTACGCCGTACGGAGTATTCTATGTACGGAAGGATCTGTGTTCGGAAAAATTGATGTACGAAGTATTCTTGTACGGATAATTCATGTTCGGAAGAAACACCGAAACGTTTGAAATGTGTAGAAGTTTTGTGTTAAAAGTCATTCTTCGGTTATAGAAAAAAAAACTATCTACTGGTGAACGAATTATACAATAGTTTACATGAACACTTCCTCTGCGGTGCTAAAAATTACTTTCAATGTGTTGCTGGATTTAAAAGAATCAAATGAAATAACATGTTTTAATACCTACCGCCTTTTGCTGAACGGTAAAAACCCAGGACGTATATTTTTAAAAAACATGTTTTTCACTTGGTTCCTGATAGGCCAGCAACATAGCGGAAGTATTTTTTAACACCGTAGAGAAAGTTTTATGTTGTAGTATTTGATAAAGTATAATGTAGTTGAAAAGGCATAATTTTTTGCTAGATGATCTGATCAGGAAAAAATATCATCGCTCGAATTTTGAAAAACTGAAAATGTGAAATTATTAAAAAATTAGATTTTAAATAGACAAAAAAACTCTTAGAAAATATTATAAATCTTAGTTCTTTGTTTAAGGGTTATTATCGTCAAAAAATCTTCATTTGTAGCTACCGTCGTAGATAGCGGATAATAATAATTTTAACAGCGAAATAAAAAAAAAATACAATGGCTAACAAAGCTTGAGACAATAATAATGATTGCCCTTAATAACCACGTTTTGTTCTCATGCATTCAACTTGAATAAATGCACCACCTACCTATGTATGTACAATATTTCTTCGTCATAGTTTTGTGATATCAAGATTTAAGATGTTATAATAAAGTTACACTTTGCACGCTGCTATTCATCGGAGGTGATTTTTTCACAATTTTATTGTCAGCAAATTTTTTAACATTATAAATGTTTTTTTTTTAATGAATATACATATCATACTTTTTTTACCTTCCACATTTTTTTATATTATCTGTATTACATAAATTAAATTACTTTGTTTTTCTAATCGTAACACGTGTTTTGTTTATTTGGGAAGCTTCTTCAGACTTACGCCATCGCAAGAGTTTTTTTTATTTATAACGTAGCTATTGATTCCTAGTCTTATATTTATAGATATCAACAATTTCAAAAAGTTTATTATAATGAGCGGCCTATAATGGTTACGGCATGGATATAGTACATGTCTTTGTAAAAGGAAAATAGGTACATGAAGTAACTACAAATTTTTTACTCGCTCAAAGACTGGCGTTAAGAAATCTATGTGTGAGACACGTCATAAAAAATATCATAGTTTCGAAAGAATTTTAATCTTTCACTCATTTTAATCTAAAAAAATTATTTTATGACTGTTAACGTAATGAAAATTAATCATTGTATTCAGAAAAATTATAGTAATATCAATTAAAAATAGTAAATGTCGTAATAACTATAAATTAAACTAACTTAAGCTTTTTTTATTCACATAAGTGTAAATTTTATAATTAAATAATAACAATCACAAAGTAAAATAATTATCAATATGTCCATCACTAGATGATTGATACTCTTGATCTTACTTCACAGTGTAAATCAATGATATTTACTGAAATTCATATTCGCTAAACAGAAAAAAATACTTCCGTCCAGTTGCGCTTCAGATAGTACAATGTTCGTTTCATACAAAACAAATAATCTTATATATAGTAATAATTCTAATAAAGAAATATATATATATACATACCGATATATATTTTAAGTTAAAATATACATTTAAATAACAAGTCTGTCAAACTAGACAAACAGGAAATCCTAGAAATCAATAGATTCAAATTTTTACCTGATTCAGATCTTTTGAACGATCAACTAATATTTGCTAGTTCCCCGTTACTTTATCCATTGCATTAGCCCTTGTTGACTATTCTTTTATATAATTTAAAATATATATAGGTATGTATATATATATATTTCTTTGTTAGAATTGATATGGTCTTTGAAAAATTTCTTTTTCAGAATCTTCCTGGCTGTCGATTTTGTTTAAGAATGTACACTCACCAACTACTTGGAAGCGGGGAAAAATAGGAAACTATCATTAAGCCTATTCACTCTATTAATGTCATTATTAATGTCATTATTTTAATTGTATCACTTTGTCAAAGAATTCCCAAATTTTAATTATGTTTGTAATTACTTTCAATCCCCATTCTAAATTTATTAATCTGAGATGACTTTTTAATTATATGTAAGATGTGTTAAACATTTTAATTTTGTGCTATTTTAGAATCACTTTTAATGTAATTGGTATTTTCTTTTCAATGCCAATTGTTGATTATAACTGTTCATTTTTGTATAAATAGCATTGTTAAATTATATTTCTTATCAGTTGACGATGCTCGTAATGAGCGAAACTGGTTTTGACATATTAAATAAAGTGGAATGAAGTACAAAGGAATATTGTGTTTTTACTAATGATAGTGATATGCCAAGTTGGTCAGTAACCATAGATATCATTCAAATGTGAGAAGATGGATTCGTTTTAAGTGAATAATTCCTCAATACTTATATTACATTATGATACACATCGACTATGAATTTTTGTTATACTATTATCCCACTGGCCGAACAAATAAACAATTGTGTTATTGCTATTATTTTGTAAAAAAAAATGGTCGTGCATTTATTTAATGTACTCGTAGCTATTGACTATTCTTATACAAATAAGTTACTTCGATGCAAAAAAAGGCTTGACGTTGCGTTAACTTGAAATATAACGAGCCAATGTTGATATTTATTTATACAAAAGTGCGTAAATTACACGGTAAACTGTTTAACCCGTTATAATAGAATTGGCGTAAAAATTATTTAAAAAATATAAGTAAGAAAATCATGAATTTTTTGTTGCTCAATTATAGTGTATAAGAAAAATCTGAAAAAATTGTTTTTGTATCGTATGTGCTGAGAAGAAATATTATATGTCTGCTCTCAATATGGATCATATATCTTTATCAAGTATTTTGAAAGACACTGGCTAACGAGAATTAGATGTTAGTCGCTTGAAACTAGCAGCAGCATTAAGCATTGTCGTGGAGTTGCGGTATTTTGGCCGGAGTCTGAGTCGTGAAAAATGAGCGGCTCGAAGAAAATTAAAAAAAAAATATTTAATGATGTGTATTGAAACACAATAGTCAAAAGTGTTGACATTGCATGCTTGGCTGACTAAAGATGATTTGATGGAATACATAACAAATATATAAGTTAAAATTAAATTATTGAAAAAATCCTCGGATTCGGAGTCTCTTTTTGTTTTAAAGCTAGAGTTGGAATCTTAGTCGGATTCGTCTTTTTTTACACGACTTCACAGCCCTGCAATATACCGTAAAATATTTAATATTAAAAGCAGAAAATGTACTACTATATTTTTGAATCGACGTACATAATATATGTATATGTCAAAAATTGCAAGCAGGTACTGATTTGATTTGAGAATATTGTATTTTGACAATTTAACAAGGGACTCGCTAGTCTGAATAAATTTAAGCAAGGGACTCGCGCGAGCCCATTCCAGCCCATCCTGTAGTAAAAAGAATATTTTATTTTATTAAGTTATATTTTTTTTTGATATTTTACCAATTCACTGGAAGTAAATAATTTTGACAATAATATTAAGTCTTAAGAGGGTTAACTACATTTTCCCATATAAAAATGATGCTATAAAAACTTGAATAAACATAACTTTGTTCAATTGTTGCATCACGCGTACGCACCGTGGGCAGCATTTTTCTATTTTTTTCCATCATCTACCTACCTTGAGACCAGTGTACCACAAGTTTTTACTGTTCAGCGTGGTGCTAAGTACCAGATTTCTAGAACTTCTTGACCTATTTGATCACGCGAATTTCGACGACCTAGTCACGCGCGCCACCGACACACGATGACTCTTAAAAGGGCTTGAATAACTTAGAAATTACAAAGTACTCTACGTTTTAATTACCACCTATTTACTCATGCAAGTCAGCTTGTTATTATTTTCAGATTAGTCTAGAAGCTTTTTCAGGTTTTCGCATGTGGGAAATTATTACAGGCGACATTATGTGGAGTATTGATACATGAAAAGTTCTTAGTTATAATGAAGAAAGGGTAATCTAATATTTAAAAATGAATGTTTGTCTGTTCGTACTTTATGTGTTGCCACACCACTCATCCGATTGCAATGAAACTTTTTGCTTGCACTTCCAGGAAGATTATAGGCATAGTAAAATTAACTTACAGTAGGTCTTACATATAAAAATCAATGTTTGTACGTCTATATGAAACTAAAAGAAGCATTTCTTTATTTTCATTTTCAAACATCTGTCTACCAAGAGATTTTTTTTCTAGTTTTTTTTTGTGGAGCTATATGTAGAAAAGAGGGATTCAAATGTAATGAGTAATATAAATCAAAACATTTTTTGATTGATTGATTGAATTGGCATTTACTTGGTAGAACTCAATTATAACAGGATGAAAATAGAAACGTATTTAGTTCTATAGTTTTTATATTATTAGTTGATAGCTATTTCGGCTTTCGTCATCGTCAGAACTATGTTTTAACTTAAATTTTGCTCAGATACATATAATGACGGCGAAGAGATACACAATACATCTTGTTATTCACTCTTACGTTTTAATTCATATTACACTTGTTAAATATTACTTTAGCGTTCCGAAGAACGTTAATCAATATGAGATTTTTAAAAGTAAATTAGGATAAATTAAACTAATATTTATTATTAATTATATTACATTTTTTTTTGAATTATCGTTTTATGAAACTAGGTCATCGATATATACATATATTTGTAGTTATGTGTATAAAAATTGTGCTTTTAAAAACGTGTAAATATTGTATTTTTTAGACAGTTGAATTCGTTTGACAAAGTACTGTATAAAATTCGAACCTTATATACACATTATGTTCGTGAATATTCGCTGGCAGAATTAATAGCCGATGCACTTCACGCCGATGCACACTGACTGGGAGACTCGAGCAACTAAGCAGACAGACATACGTAAGGGAGGACGCGTAAGGAGACGTAAATATTTATGTTAATCCAATGCAAATGATATGTATCGGATCTCGATCGCAGCTCTGTCGTTTCCTTACGCTGTAATTATAATCGAGTTATTTGTAACGGTCGAGGGGATGTTATACTGTGTTATGTGGCCTGCGGTGCGGGGTTGATGTCCAACCGTCCCCGCGAATCAATTGGTGTAATGCCAAAGATCAAGATGTGTAATTTAGATAAGCAAGATTTTTAATTTGTTTGTAGTCTACCGAATAAACGTAAGCTTCCTCTAATTACTATAAAACTCAATTTATAATTTTCCATGATAAGATTTTGAGAAAAAGCTTTTCAGTGAGATCTCATTGATATTTAGTCTATCAACTTCTCTATCTATTTATAAAGACAAACGTTTAAACTGTTTTGTTATGACGGAATTTCAATATTGATTTAAACTTAAAAGTCAATCTATAAACTTAAATAATGGCATGCAAATTCATCATTTTGGTTAAAAAATGGTATTTCAGTCAGTATTTTATATTCATGGAAACTGCTTAGTTAGCGAGAAGTGTTTTACGAAGCTTCAGGATTACGACATAATCTGAGGAGAGTCGTAAAAATATTGAGTAACACTTATTCTTGGACAAGATAAACGGTGGCCACTCAAGAAACAGACACGTACAAAGACAACGAAGAAGTGTATTAAAGGTAATAAACTTAAATTAATGTCAAAACACGTAGTATAAATGAAATACAACTTTTTTGTACACATCATTGACAAAATGAGTAAACACCGCTTCTGTGTTTTTAATAAATAAAAAAACACGTCCATAAGTGGCGTAGTAAATTAAAACCATGCATAAAAGTGATCGCTGCGTGGCGCAGTTGGCTCTGTTCATCGAGCCGGTCGCTGGCAGCATATGGAGGTTTCGTTGATTCATGAATATGGATGAGAATCGACCAACTTCCGATGTCTCCTGCCTGTCGGGGTGATAAAAATTGCTCCCGCGATTGTCCCACCGATAATATGACGATTTTTTTAGTGTTTCAGATGTTTAGTTACATTGTTTTATAAATCCTTGATCTGGCAAGTTCTATATACATAATATTGTGTATATATAATATGTACTTATGTACAAATAGACTAATGAGTTTTAAGATTTGACAGTCAACAAATATGTATAATTCATTCGTTCTTAAACATTTATTTGTGAAAGTAAGATCGTCTGAGGATGCCTCTGAAAGAGGCGAAACACGTGTCACAGTTTGTTGCACAATACGTGGAATAATCTAAGTTATTTTATATTATTTTGAATATTGATTGAATTGATATTAACTCGGCAGAAGTTTAATATAACCACGTAAAACAAAGTATCTAGTGCGGTGGACCGTCCCGGGTGGTACATTTTCGAGGGCGGCATTTTCAAAAACAAATACAATATTTTTCAATAAATTATATTTATAAATAAAAAAAATTAAGCCACTTGGAGTAAAAACTCTTAGTTCATAAATAAAAAATGGTATAAGTGATTTAAAAACAAAATTAGAGGAAATATGGGGGAGCGGAAAATTCAAGGACCGCCCCGGGTGGCAGGACCCCTTACACCACTGAAAGTATCGTGTTAAGTTCCGCAAAATCAATGATATATAATAATAACAAACTGGTAATCAAATATGTTACATAATTCAATCAAATACTATTTTTTACATAAGCTATCATACTCATTATTATCTTGTCTTTTTTCAAGCCATTGTGATTCATTTTTAAATTCATATTTTTTGAAAACTGTTAATTTATTAATTATATACATTTTTTAAACAAGTTATTATCATTACAAATATAACTACCAAAAAACCTATTTTAGTTTTAGTAATAAAAATAAGGAAATAATATTTTTTCTAATAATATGATAGATTAAATTTATTAGAACTAATAAATAGGATAGTTTTAGCACTGGCTATGAAAACAAGCATCTCGTATATGTATGGTAGGAACTTTAAATATTATATTTTATTTATGTTTAAAAAATCTGTACCGTATAATTATTTCCCATTCTCTTTATCAATTAACAACAATTATCATGGTGTAAGCTGTCTCATTTTTGATTAATGATAAAGTGATGCATGAATTATTGAGAAAAAAATACACCACACAACAATTAGCACGATAGAAAAATAATTGCAATGTTTATTGCAAAAAAGTACACACATTTGATATAAATTGTAATATAAGATATTATTATATAAATAACATTTCGCTGTAAATTGTAAGTATATTATTCTATAAAACATAAGATGAAGGCTTTGCAAAACCTGAGGGTATTACTTTTGAGGGTAATTACTTCCAAACACAGCTTATTTCAAAATGGTTTAAAATAAAACTTGAATTTCATTTTGAAAAACAATGTACATTTTAAAAGTATTTTTAGTCTTACATTTCTTTGGAATGATATTTTGGATGTTGCTAAGCCATGTTTGAGACTGATTTCTAAAAATACTTTCAAAATTTATTTGTATCTACTAAATTATATTCATGTTTCAACAACTTTGGATTGACCTGGGTTTGCAAGTAATACTCTCAATTATAACATATTATGTAAGAAGATTTAATGCACTTTGATTTATGAACCAGCCTTGTTACGTTGCATTGTTGCAGATATTTCAATGCAATTGTCCACACCCAAGTCAGCACAAGCATGGTGCAAAATATCATTTTCATTCTACATCTACATTATTTCGTAATGAATAAGTAAACAAAAAAATCAATACCATAAACATCATTTAAGCGGGTTGTGTGATCGTCAAATACGTGTTCAGAGATAAAATTTCTGTTATTGAATATATTATTCATTGCTCGGTACAAACAAAAAAACAGCCAAATTTATGCGTGTCGATACATTACAAAAACGATTAGTGAAAGTGTGCTTAGAATTTCTCATTAATTAATTACATATTGATGATGATTGAAATAAGAAACACGAGTGACCAATTTGCATTGTGACATAAGGTTTGCATCGAGTAGGACATTTTTTGTTGTAACGTCATCACCATCATCCATTCCAGCATTGGGAATTGTATTTAAATATTTATGAAAACAATCGACTGAATATGCAATCGTTACTAAAATTGAGAATTAGTCGACACGAGTGGTGAGCATGCAAATTTTAACTGTTATTTTAAAGTTACAAGATAATAGTAATTTTTAAAGGCATAATATAATTCATTTACTACAATTAGTATAAGATAAAACTTTGTCATCCCAATTTTCACTTTTTAGATTGAATTTGACAATTGTTTCAACAAAAAACTGAGAGGCAACCAATTCAATCCCAAACCTAAACCAAAAGAGAGCAAAGTTTTACATTAAATCGACCATTTATATACAGTTTGTTAAAAAAACACTTGTCTTTTAATTATTTCATAATATTGTAGACACCTTTGTTCTTATACAAATATAGGCAAATGAATGTGTACGAGCCATGCCACGAATCTACATTCAAATTTATTGCTCCAAGATGCACACCTTATAAATTGAACGATAATTATATTTCGTGTTGCTTTTGTTTGAAGTGATGTGTATCAAACTGAATTCAATATAAATTCGACTCTTTTTAAAGTAATTTATTGCTAATGAGGGATTGAAACTAAGCCTTAAATTAAATTTAAATCGAAAAATATAATAGAAGATTAAAAATACCAACGAATTAAAATGCAGCTAAAAAATGATTTTTTTAATTATTTATATAGTAACAAACAGCAATAAATACTCACTTTTTTAAAATTGAGACAAAATAATTGCGTATTTATTTTACTAATTTTACACAAAGTGTATGTTTCAAAACTCAATACAAGATTTCGAAAAAAAATATTTTAAGGCTGATTGATTCTGGTATCTGGTATATAACATTTTATTTTGTTTATTGTATGGCTTATCAGCTGATATTTGAAGATATAATAGAAAAGTAAAAAGAATCTTTAGTTAATTTGAGCTTGAAACATAAAAAGAATATTGAAATTTGAACATATCTTTTATTTTAACTAGACGTTTAATGTATCATGCAGAAAAAACGCATTCGATATTCAAGTGAAAACTATTTCCATTTCAACTTTAAGTTACTTAATAATAAAAAGACAACGGGACACACACGAGCGTTAATTTTCATAATTGATGCACAAATGAACATTTTTATTGAAATCAACTCACTTATTAAGAATGGTTTGAATATTTATGTTGAAATAAGTAGAAATACTGTGAAAATATATTTATTTCTTATAGATAGTTATTTCGTTAAAAATATGTAAAACACTATTCTTTATTTACTTTGGTTAAGTATTCTGTTATTAAATTAACATTCGTTTGCATAAATGTGCTAAGGTTATGTTCAATCACTTAACATACAAGTTCATGGTTAATAAATGGATAGGAATTTTATTCATTGTTGTACGTTTATACAATAATATTCATGTCAATTAAAAAACAGATAACTTTGCATACTTGCCAAACTTTTGTTTACAATTACTTAATGTAGGTTGGCAAATTTTTATTCGATGAATTTATAGTGGAATTAATATATATAAATATTAAATAACGTAGGTCAACTAGTATCGTTTACGTTTTGAAATAGTTTGTAATTTTAACTTTCAAATATGTATTTTAATTAAAATAACTCTTAATATATTCATACAAATTACTTTAATGTTAAAGTGGTTAGAAAAATATTTTTAAAATAAATATATAGTATACTTTTTACTACGTTCTGCCCAAAAAGAAGATCGAAACGTTTTTTTAGACGTTTTCTATCAGTCTGTCAAGCTCTCAAGATTTAAGATAAAAGAGTGGTGCTAGGACATGGCTAGTAGTCAGCTTATCGGCGGGCAGAAGAAAATTAATAATAACAAAAATCCATAAATCGATTGAAAAAAATATATTTAACTCTACATACGTATCACGAAGTTGATTATCCCGATTCTTGCCATAGAAAAATGAAATATAAATCATGTCATTTATCGAATGTTATAAAGACATAATAATGTGATAATAAAATATTCGTGTATCTAGATTATCTAAAAGAATTTACTCTGCAGAAATAAAATTGAATCGGTCTTTATTTAATATGTAAAACGTGGAATAATATGATTTCTTCAAATGGTGCTATATTTTCAAACTCAATTTATTACTAAACTAGATTTAAGAGTAGCTTAACAAACTGACAAAAAAATGTCGCTTATGAAAACATATTTAAATATAATTTACAGGATATTTAGTGACTATATAATATGTCTATAGATATGTCCATTTCAACTAGTAAATTAGATTTCGCATTTTGAAAAAGTCTTATTACCGGAAAGTAAAATTCGTCATTTCAATTTTTTAAATTCATTTTAAGCTCATTCAATAAAAAATATTTATAATAAATCATTGCTTCGTTTAAGTAAACTTTAAGATTAACAATAGAGATGCTTTTTTCAAAAAAATATGCTTAACAATTTCAAATATAGATTGAGGGTACATTATGTAACTTAAATATTCAAACATATTGTGATTATTTTATGGGTTCTAGGATTAATCCGGGCAGGAAAAAAGCGGTAAAAACCGTACATAGAAAAAGAAATATTCTCATACGAAATATGTAAGGTTTTATCCCGCGTCCGCTTTTATACGTCTTCGGCTTTCTCCATGTACGGTTTCATCCATTTTTGACAGTACGGTTCTCTCCTGTTCGGCTTCGTCCGCGGTACGCTTTTTTCTTTTTTCCCGTTCACCATTTTATGGAAGTTATCCAATTTACGATATTTCAAAATCGATTTTATTTTTATAGGCCATGTTTATGAAGCCATCAAAGAAGACTTTAACTCTTATTAATGAAATATAATCTTGCGGACTTCAAGGTTTTGCATATCGTGCTTCTGCAGTGAGTGGCTAATTATCTCTCATTAATACCATCTAATTAAATTTCGCAACTTAGTTTTCTTGTTTCCAATGAAGGTGTAAAAATATGAGGCAATCTATCACAGGATGATTTGACCGTTGGTTGGGAAAAATGGTCGTTTTCGGTCACAGTCTGCTGCAATACCAACATGACCAGCAATTTCATCGATTCAAATTCAAATACTACAAATCCACGGTTTTACGGAACAAAAACACTCGCTTAAGACCGCAGGTTAACAATAAAACTCGTCTTAATTGGATTTCAGTGAATAGGATAGATATACGTTGTTGCATCTGTGCTTTAAAGGAAAAAAACTGAATAAATTTGCATTAAATTTCATAACCAGTGAATAGGGGAATATAATTAACTGGGTTCGTTTCATGAACGGTTAATTCTTTTAACTGGGCGCATAAGGCGGATTCCTGGAAGGGAATTTGTCTTATTTCCTCAACAACTTCAATTTAATTTAATAACTACTAATTTGTTTCAACGCAAAATTACTTGCTACTACAACTGCGGCGTAAATTCGCATTATTAAAAAACAGGAATTAATATCAAAACAATTTTTCATTACTCTTAATGGCAGTATTTCAAATTCTAATTGATGTGTTTTATTAATCACAAAAGATGCATATGAAAGAGTTTTAAAATTTAACGTTTTTTATAAGAAAGACCGCTTAATGTCTTAATAAAAGTATAAAAATGGATACACTAATAATTTTGTATACATGGTTACACTGCATTTTACTCTTATAATATTGAATTCATATTATAAATTAAATAATCTTTTCTGTTATTTAACTTAAAATTACATATTTAATTGAAATTCTATTAATTCTTTTTCATCTTTCCATCCTTTCCTCGTCCAAAAAATGCTTGAAAATGAACTATAAAGCTACTTATAATATAATCTGGCTATCATCTATCAAATTTATATAAAACGTGAGTTATGCATTTTTTTTTCATGCTGATGAAAAAATACAATTCATGTCGAATATTTTTTTAAACATTCTTTTGTATTTATTGCAGTTCTAGTAATACTTTCCGGAAAAAAAAACATTATTAGGTTTATCTGAAACTTTTCATGATAATTTATTAAAGAATCATCGCAAAATATTATTAGTTATGTATTAGATTGTAATCATCTGCGATAAATACAAAATTCGTGTACTGAAAGCTTTATTTGGCATTCGAATACTTGATAAAGGATACAATCAACAAATGACTACAAACTTAAGTGAGGTGAAGTGTTTCATTAAGTTCTAAAGCAATTCCACTTCCGCAAAAAGCTTCTTTTGGCAATTAACAAGTAGAAAATATTACTTTAGATAAGGAAGTAAGCCTGCTTTGCAACGTTTTCTCAGCAACGTGGGTAACTTTTTGCGCAGGCACCTACTTTAGAATACTTCCAGTACTAATTTCGGCATAAAGGGAAGTTTTTTTTAATGCTGCAGGAAAAAAAAGAATTAGCATATCACCCCATAGATGGGCTAATTAGGGCCTCAAGATTGTTACAAAGGAAAAAGTATTTTATGTGCATTAACTTTCCTTCCGGGGAATTATTCAAATAGGCTCGCAAATAATTTAAAGACGCGGCTCTAATTTGCCTTATGCCGAATTTTAGTACTTAGGGAAATATTGAAATACAAAAATTAAGCAACGCAAGAAAGTTTCTGAGGAGACTTCCGGCTTAAATACCAAGGTGATTTTCGATGTACTTTGTATACTATTCTTGGCAACTTGTTGTAAGCTGGATTGTCAGAATAAATTACTAAAATTAAAGAAAACTTACTCTCAACAAACGACGTAACATGTATACACAACTCGTGATTCTTCTAACACAATTTTATTATAAATCAAACCGGTACTAATTCGATATTTGCGGCTTACATTCTTTTGATAGAACGTATATCAAGTTGGATACATTGTGACTATCGACAAAAAGCTGTTTTGAAAAAACTGTGGGTTACTTCATTTTTTCTTTCCACAGTCGATATGGTCAATGCCTATCCTGATATTATAAAAAAAAATCTCTACATTCAGTTCTCTAGATCACGGCTTCTCAACCAGGGGCCACAGCATGTCCCAAAGAGGCCACAGAGAAAAAGAGCCACAGCACAGTTTTTGGGGTCATATGCAAATCCTGGAAGAGCTAAAAAAACGAGTCACGCTTATAATTTGGGCAAATCAGTAAATTCCTGAGATTTTGGATTTCAAAATACTTGGAAGAGCTAAAAAAACGAGTCACGCTGATAATTTGGACAAATCGGCAAATTTTCGGGTTTAAAACATTGAAAGAATGTAGTGCTCTCCCTACTAATATTTTAGATTGCGCTCTAGGGTCCGAAAAGGTTGGTAACCACTGCCTTAAGCGATATTTAACAATTATTGATTTAAAACGCAGTTTAATGAATTGTGTCGCTTAAATTATTTTGCCGATTTATGGATCGATATAGTCATGAGTGGTGGCCACTTTTTGGATTTGTGTACTATCCATCAGTCGTGAATATTCAACAGCTGAGCGAAATTTCAAGATATATTTTAAGCTTTAAAGGTTGATACCATAAGGTGTCAAGCAATCCTTCAGACTCATTAACACTATGTGAGGTTAAGATATATTTAGTTCATTAAAACCTGAACTCTGTTCATCACAGCCAGTTAAGTTAAATAGTAAAGGATATGTGAAAATATAACTCGCTTTACATATAGGTATAATTTGTATTTTTATACACGTGTGAGTGAGTTCGTAAACCGTTACGAAAAGAAAACGAACGAGAAATAAATTCTAATAGAATCAGAGAGTCATTAAATAAGGGTGATGTATTATCCCTCTACCCTTATAAATATTTACGTTGTACGTACATCCCGGAAAAGGTCACTTGGCATAGCAATCTCCAATGCTTTTATTTTCATTGTTTGCTTTGCTTTTGTGAGTTTTTTTCTATCTCCCATTCCATATCGAAGAATTACATTTATATGATAATCTACGATTGATTTGAAACATTTAGACTGCTTGTCTTTGTAGACAAATGAACTGATTGTAATTCAATGATCGTGAAAAACAGTAGTATTCTATTAAAATTTACAACATATAAAAATTATGAGTTGCTAATACTAATTTGTATGACGACGAGAATATTTGAAGAAAACGTATCATATTTTAAGCTTATATGTATGCTTTATTTAACTTATCATCATGACCATCTCGTTGGACAAGTAGTACTCATATTTATCACTTATTCATGTAGTCTATAACAGTTATATTTTTTTTACATTACAAGACTTGGCAATACAATCTTAAAATAAAAGGACGCTCACATAAAGTGGCTACGACTTGGATTCGATTATCTTGTTTTCAATATTAAAATATGATAAATTCAAATAATATAATTATATAGTCTATATCACGAATATTGTATAGTCTAAGTGTAATCTGTCAACATATTAGTATACTTTTCATTTATCTTTTTAAGCCATACTTTTCAATATGCTTAAGCTTTTAGTAAGAATCACACATATTTCAGGTAATGTATGCTTCATTTTCACACATTATTATTTTAAGTTGTCCAAAGCTTTCAGAACAAACATTTAATGAATACGGGGTACAAATTGGTTAAAATCTAAAAGGTTTCCAAAAAACTTGAAATTTGGTGGGCTCCGTGTGATGGTTGCAAGTTTTCAACAAATAATAGATCTTTTAAAATAATTTTTAAGAAACCTTTAAATAAGCTATACACCCTCTTCAGCACATTGTTCAAAGGTTTTGCAAATTTATGGGAGTAAAATTTTATTTACCTAGACTAGATAAAGTTTATATTTATAAGGAATATACTGGAAGAAAAAACAATGATATCTAAAACCGTTCTAAATTACCCATATGTATGTGATATACGGTTTTTGCGTTTGTGTTAGTTTTCGGTATCCATAAATGATGAGGAAGTCGGGAAAACAAGCTTTTCTTTCGCCTCACTGATTTTTATCTTGCATTTAATCACTAGACCAAATGTGTTTTTGTGATTGATTGAATATAATGACTTTTCTTACATGTTATTCATGTGTGGGTCATTATTTGTTGGACGTTGCTTATTAATCATTTTTATTTGAAATAATAACAGTAAGCTACTGGATATCTCCAGAAAATCAACTTTAATATACTTCTGAAATAGATTTTTAGACATCCGTTTTGTAATATTATATTTTCGTTGGTTATATATAACTTTTTTGATGAATATAAATATAACAAAACTATCGCCGCCTGTGTGGTCGAGTGGTTAACATCGTTGGCTACCGCTACAGAGGGCACGCGTTCGAATCCCAGTACGAGCAGTTTTATAAATTGATTTTTCAATTGATTTATGATTTTCTGTTCAGAGGCATGGATGTATGTGATGTCTTGAATTCCCCCCTCCCACCCTCTATCCTATGAAAGGGGCGTATCGAGAGCGATTAGCTAACCACTTGTCCTGTCCTTGCCTTTTCCTTATATTCCTACTCTCTTTGGAAAAAGAGAGGTTGAGCAACTGAGTAACAAGCAGTTCTGAGAAACATTTCTGTTGAGATAAACTCCATTAGGAGTCCATATGCTCCATATTGGAAGCGGATATGGTCAAAAAAAATTATAGTAACATAGTACGAATGCATACAGAGGGCATCTTCAAAGAGAATCGACTTTAAATTACCAAAATAATTTTGTGATTAAATAAAAAATTGCATTTATTATAAGAGCATCGTAGGCTCATTCATTTCTATCACAGGACTGTATTATATTGAAACTTTTTAACAAAATTAAAGAAAAATAGAACGTAGAAAAGTTCGCTGTAAATCACCTCTTGTAAATTTATTTTTATATCGCTACCCTCATATCAAAGTGTTATATTTTCAATTTATATTGAATTGACTATCAATAAGTAAGAAGTGATATTAAGGAGTATCATTTTAAAATATATATGGTACTTTTCGGGCAATATTTTTTTATATTTTTTCAATTTAAGATTTAAGCTGTAGGTGGAATTTAGTACATTTTTTATACTATCACATGTGTATAACGCCCCAGGATTAGTCTTTCAGCATCTTCAGACGTTTAAGAGCACGGATTAACTTTAACTGACGATTAATAAATAGTTGTATTGTGTATCGTGCATACACGATATAACTATATACAGTAAACCCCACATTTACACTAAAGTCGAGACCGTGTAATTGGGAGTAGTGTAATTGAGGGCGTGAATCTCATACAAAATTAGCGATTTGGTTTTTTCCGCAAAAATGCAAAACTAAGATTTCCTTTAGTTTTGCAAAAAAAAAAAATATTAACGACAAATTTAGTTACTAAGTGATAAAATGCAAATCACGCTAAAATCAAACACATAGACAGTCGACCGGCTATGCGTGTATAGCCTGACACGTGTTGAATACACAGACGATAGAGAACATTTGACTGTTTGCACCGCACAGACGACCGTCTCGTAGGAACGAAAATGGAATCCGACCGTTCAATTGGGGGATTTGCGGCGAATATTTCAAGCCAGCGCGTAATTCTTGGTTGCGTAATTGGGGGTACTACTGTGTATCACTGGCGATTATGCAAAAATATCAATACATGAAAACATTATGCAAACCAGCATTTTATGAAAGTCGTTAAATTTTTATCGAATCGTTTGTGTTTTAAATGGGTGTTTTAATCAGTTACGATGTGACAGTGGAAGTTTGTCTTACACCTGCCGATCCTGAAATATTTGAAGTAAAGTTTTACGACCACCGCCGCAAACCGATGCCATCAAGTTGAGTGATGGCAGAGAAACCATCCGCCAATAAAAGCTTGCTTCACATCATGAAGGCTTTTGTGAAATGAGAAAGCATTGGCGTCGAAAAATTACGTTCATTGAAATGCTTACTTTTACACACAAAAAAAAAATATTTGCAAGGAAAATGGAAGTCAGAACCAAAACTAAATGGGTGCTTCAAAGAAATCATATGAAGAGTAATGGACAAATGAAATAGAACTTGAAAATAAGCAAAAAGTACACCTGGTAAATTATCGATTGACTTGGTAGAACTCCATTATAATAGAGTAAAAATAGCAACGAATGTGGTTCAACAGATTTTTTATTTATTAATTTAAGATTTCGATTGAAGGTGCTTGGTGGAATTTAAATAATAAACTTGATTTTGAATCATTCAAATTATATACATTCACACAAATTTTCAATCAAATTTATCAAAAATTTGTGTGAATTTACATAATTTGAACGATTCAAAATCAAATTTTATATTTATTAGTTGATAGCTATTTCGGTTAATAAACTGGAAAACTAATAAATATAAAATCTGTAGAACTAAATACGTTGCTATTTTTTCCTTGACAAACTAATATAGGTTTCTTTTTTTATTAAAGATTTCGACTGAAGGTGCTTGGTGGAATTTCAATATTAAATATGAATCGTTCAAATTATGTACACATCCACAGATTTTGTCACTAACGACCCGGGTTTCGCCTTTCGGCATCTTCAGGCGTTCAAGTGCACGGATGAACTTGATTCATAGCAGTTCAAGCAGTCAGTTCAAGTTCATCCGTGCACTTGAACGCCTGAAGATGCCGAGAGGCGAAACCCGGGTCGTTAGTGACAAAATCTGTGGGAGTGTACATAATTTGAACGATTCAAATTTAATATAGGTTTCGGTTTGCTAATCTCCCTAAAGTGTTTCTTCCATCAAAAAGAATCATTTTAATATTGAATGATTATATTCTGTTCATATTGGGAATAAACTAAATATTAAGAAACTATTTTTTATCAAATAATTAATAATACAATTAGAACTCGCTCAGTCGATTGAAAACATATACAATGCGATAGAATTGAAACAAAATCAATAATTTAAACACTTTTTTTCATCGACTGATATATGTATGTTGCCCATTTCACCCACTTTGTTAAATGTGAAGGCACGTCACTTAAATAGAGAGTAGGAATCTGAAACCTGGGACCGCAGCTCAGCCTGATTTGGCCGGGTCACCGTATCTCATTGAAACCACAGCCTTCTTCCTGCCCAAAGTTATTCGTTCGCCTCGTCCTTTTTACTCGACAGAGGCGAATCAAGGTATACTTGTCTGGCTAAGAAATATAGCAAAGAAAATGTTCTTCGTAAAATCAAAATATTTACACATTTTCACTTCTTATATTTCCTGAAATTAAATTTTGCCAATTCTTTCAAAAATATTTTGAACTATGCATATAGTATCATTGAAACATTTTTTTATGTTCTACCACTTCTCGATAAAATAATTAAAGCATTTTTTTCAAATTTTTCACTCTCCTCAATTTGAAGCAGATGATGATGTCATGTGGCGTAATGGGTTCGAATATATTTAGCACATTCTTCGACCGAATTTGCTCCATTTGTGGACCACATACATGGCCACAACAAGACGTCATCTTGTATCCCTGTCTCTCGCTAATTCTTTTGCTTCCCTTGTGACATACTAGCATTCGTTCACAGTCTCATACAGAGAGAAACAGCTATATACAGGGATGAGCTTGAGGGGACTCGCGCGAGCCCCTTGTTAAATTTTGTTGCGGCCGGCGAGCCCCTTGTTAAGATAATAAAATCATTTGTCTTAGATCAAATCACCACATAACTGCAATTTCTGTAGATGGTGAAAATTTAAAATTAGTTGTCCCTTAGAGGTCTAGACATTAGATTTTTCCTAACCCTATCTTGTCTATTCCTATGAGTAACAAACAGTTTTCGTTAAAAACAATATGTTGAGATACTTCTATTGCAATACCATATGATCCAAATTAGGAGCAGGTACGGATTAAAAAAATAAATCTAACAAGAATTGACAGTTAAGGACCTTTGATGCAAATATCTATTTATTAATCTCTATTTAACTTTTTTTTTATATCAGATCTACATAAATCCATATATATTTTGATATAATTTATATAACATTAAATATCAAGACCAGTGGAGAGGAACCTGCGGCCTTTTGATTTGATCAAAATATTCACTTTGATCAACAAATTATAACCAAGCGTTTAGAAAAGAGCGTAATCAACCCATTTTACGTTCGACAGTCGAAAAAAAAGGGGAGGGGTGTCAAACTTATCTTCACTGTGGCCTAATGTTGAATTAGAAATTAAAAGGTTCCCCACCCCTGATCAAGACTATGAGTTTTATCCCAAGAGAATTATTATTATAATTTAAGATTTCGACTGAAGGTGCTTGGTGGAATTTCAATATTAAATTTGAATCATTCAAATTATGTACACTCCCACAGATTTTGTCACTAACGACCCGGGTTTCGCCTTTCGGCATCTTCAGGCGTTCAAGTCATCCGTGCGCTTGAACGCCTGAAGATGCCGAAAGGCGAAACCCGGGTCGTTAGTGACAAAATCTGTGGGAGTGTACATAATTTGAATGATTCAAATTTAGAATTATTATTACCCACGAACTTGTACGGCATGGTGATGGTATATTTTCTTTCAGTTGTTCTTGATGCGGTCCTGTTAGTTAAAGAGAGATTTTTATTCCTAGTTTGCCGAGTGCCCCACACGCCGCCCCTGGTCTGGCTGGCTATGTAATATAACAAAAATGAATGAAACATTAGTTTTGGCTTTGCAGTTTCCTCTGTGGCTCTTTCTTCCCTTCGACTGCCTTCTGATCGGGATTGCCACCGCTCGTGTTGATTTTATCACAGTAGCGTCCGTGCTTAACATTGTCTTTGAAAAAAATGTCAAGTTCTTGTTATAATATCGTTGGTATACTGCCAAAAAACTTAAAGTCGAAAATTGGGTGATTTGAGTTATGAATGCTAATCGATAGACTTAAATACGCTCTATAGGTTCAAAAAATAAGCTGACCCATATTACATTTTTTTCGATATTCAAATAAGTAATACGAACTTAGTATATTTTGTTGACAGTTATTAGTGGAAGAAATTTATTTATATATAGGTATAGATTTTTTGTCTTTGTCCGCTCCCAGTGATTAGTGATTGACTAATCGCTTTTTCTACATCCAGTTATTAAAGGATCAGAATGACGGAAAGAGGGGAAATTACGTGAATTAACATTATCACAACTTTGAATTGAATAATTCTCTGTGATCTTACCAGAAATCGAACCTAGACCTGCGTGATCGGTAGAGCAAGCTCTAACCAACTGGGCCACAGCAGGCGACTACATATATACTAACGGTTTTTAGCTTTAAAGATTTCTTATTTCTTTAGCTACTCAAAGACGATTAGACGACTAAACGTTTTTAAACTATAAAAAATTTCGTCAATTGCTGTTGATTTAATGGTCTTATTGTCTACCGCCTTGCTATATTCCAGTTCGCTTTATAATATTTGAAAAAATCAATTATCTCAAAAAAAAGTTTATTGACTAAACATTTTCTTGCAGAATACCGACGATATAGCCAATTATATTATTATGTATCAGTGTATATTTTTAGCAATGGCTGTTTTTAATGTAAAGCACATAAACTCATTGTCGAGCTTATATCAAAAAAAGTTGTTTTACGTGATATACTTGTTAATCAGTCGCTCAATCTTTCTATTTCGGAAAAGAAGTTATGAAAGAACGATTATTTGTAAGCAAATTTCATTACGACCAGTTTTCAGGATGGATTGGGTGAGAGGAGTTTGTGCATCAAATATATTTATATATTTGAAGACAATTTATCCGTTAAAACCACAATGTTTTATTATTTCTGTACTTCTGTTCAATCCACCGTAACCAACAATGACGATGACCACTTGGCTACATACTAAGCATCACCGATTTTGATTTGTTTGAAATTGATTTCGAATAATTATCAACCAACATTTGGTGTATATTGGTTGAAAATATTGTACGAAATTAATGAATTAAAATATTTGAAAGAAAAAATGTGGTCAATTTCATTGATTTTTTTTATGGAAGTGGAACTGAACGGAATGCTCTGATCGATTCTCTGCAATATATCAGTAATGCAAATTTTATATTCCACTTCAAAACCACCTCAATGTTTTTCTCACTACATTGTTGCAGTCAGCAAGTATTCTTTTAAGCAACAACATAAAAAGTTTTTCATCTGCCATGAGCTGCAAATTGTATTTCTTGCATTCAAATAATTTTATAAAAGTGAATAAGCTCTCTACAAATTGACTGAAACTTAATTACAAATTATATTACACGTTCAAAATCACTTTAAGTTATTAATTGTATTGAACTTTGTAGTTATTCAAAAACATAGTGCTACCCCACTGGGTTTTTGAATAAACAGAATCCCTGTGACTTGCGGCTTTTTCTAGTGAGCTTAGGATATAAAGATACTTAGCTTCAGCTTAGATAGTCAGCTTACTTTAAGGTCCAAATTTAGATGGTAATCATAATTAAATAAAATCATCATCGCCAACTCCACAATCAATGACTACACGAAGACTTCTAAATTTTTTAGTGTGCTTCACTTTTGTACTGACAAGCATTTCCTTTCAATTCATTGTAATAAACTTTAACATTATATTCAATTAATATGTTTCAAATGGCGTATTTTAAAAATGTAACATTTTGATAGTGTATACATATTAAAATAGCTATTATAAAAGGATATTTATGTGTTTAAAGTTTTGTATCGGCATTCTATTCATATATAGTGAATTGAGTTTCATGATGTTTATGTCTTGAATGTAAAAAATGTTATAGTTACATTTTGGTTTTTATTAACATATAATGTATTTAAGCAAAGTAATAATATAATATTAAAGTTAGACAAGATTGATACATATATATTGAAATATTATCGCGAAATTCAGTCTTACATAAGTAGGTGGAACTGGCAAAGCCAACAATGTAAAGGCTGGTAAAGTTTATTTTCCTGCAAGACCATAAAATGAAATGAAAAAGTGTTTCTTTCTAATGAAGTTGCTGATAAAGTAAGCTTCATTTTTATTTTACAATGCTAATACTATGTTTATTATATTGCTATACATTTAATATCATAGATTAAGTTATATTTTGAGAGACAATACAGTTTAATAATTTGAAGATTCAAAGCATGCTGTCTCGGTATTGACGTTGATTGATTGATCGTGGATTTAAATGTGTACATAAAAAAAACATGTACGCGTATATGTATATTTATTTCAATAGTTTCTTCAATTGATATTTTATGCCGTATCGTAAGTGTTCACTTGTAGTTGTTTGGAACTTCTTTATTAAATTACAAAGCAAATCTTCTCTCTCAATTTTTTTTTTGGGTTTCATTCCGAAGAAAATCGCATTGCTGTTACATCACAATTAATATATACTTTGACATGTAGGCAGCTGCCAACGCTTTAGTGTTATGTCAGATGTTGTGATCATT
The DNA here is from genome assembly GCA_031772345.1 of Himalopsyche anomala. Taxonomy (NCBI): domain Eukaryota; kingdom Metazoa; phylum Arthropoda; class Insecta; order Trichoptera; family Rhyacophilidae; genus Himalopsyche; species Himalopsyche anomala. The sequence continues at coordinate 976,347 of CM062822.1, forward strand.
TTATGCGAACAACGCTAGTACGTCGTTGGTCCGCTCATTGTGGTCATGCATACCCTTTCTTCCCTTTTTATTAATTAATTTTAAAATTACTACAATTATCACTCTATACTTAAAATTTAGAATTTTTTACTAATTTTCTCAATAGTAATAACACGCATTGAAAGTAATGTAAAAAAATAATTAATGTGACAGCATTTATTGGCTTATGATTATTTGCACAATGTCGTATTGCTACTTTTGATTCGTATTACAAACAAAGAAACAAAGTTGAATCCGTTTAAAACGAAACCTATTCAATCGCGTGGTAAGTAAAGAATAAAGAGTATAATGCTTCCATAAATCAAATAAAAATATATGAAACAACGTAGCCATTATCTTCACTTGTGGAAAAATAATACAAAGAGGAAATAAAGTAGCAGTTTGCGTCGCCAGATAGCGCTGCCAGTCCTGCACACGTCACTCTCTTTCCGATATAAATGGAGAAATTATCTCAGAGTTTTACCTTAATAAAATAATAAGCATCTTTCCCCTGATATCATTTTGTTATGTTCCCTGCAAATAATTCTCCTATTTCCACAAATGCGAGGGAGCTGCGCCGTTCGGGATACATCTCCTTTGTTCTTGGCGAGAACACTTTGAATTTGAAATGAACCGAAAAATGTTAGATGGGTCCTTTTTATTTCTCTGTGTGGAGAATTTTTTTATTGTTTTCTTAAGGTAAGTCGCTGAACGCATTTCAAATGCAACACTTACATATTGCATCACAAATGAATTTTGTTGAATAATTTTAACATACATTTTCCAGGATACGTAATTCTTTAACTGTGCCAATAGTGGATTTTACTTTACATTTAAGACCTCAATGTTTCTATTGAAACAACATTGTTTAAATTTATTTTTAGTGAGTACATTAAAAATAATACCAATATCAAAAAGACTTTTTGCATGCAAAAAAGTATTAAAAACATTATGTTGAATTGTGAACTCTTAACATCTCAGGTTGCTAATTATTATAAAAAAATAAATATGTCTAATTGAAAATACAACAACATTATAACTCAAAAAATGATAATTTTGTTTAGTTGCTTATTTTTTTATGTACACCAATAAACTTGTTTTTCCTTTCTGCATCACACTGGAGATGATATCTTTTCAATGTTACAGTTAAGATACATTTTTTTAGATACAATTTGATAGGCAACATTAAATAATAATTATATATATATATATAATAAAGGTCAATTAAATACATAGAATTGGTTTAACATACAAGTAAAAAAAAAAAAGTAATAATAACCACGAATGATAGTTAATGGCACTATTAAAACAACTTTTAATTTTGAAACAGATGTGATTAAGGATTATTTACTGAGACTACAATTTTATATATAAAAGTAATATACAATTACCAACATTATTTTACAATGAAATTTATTCCAAAATACAAACGGGGCTGTAATTATCAAAAACTTGTAAATGTTTCTCAATAATGTTGTCTAGATAGAAAATTTTACGATAGTACTGGGCGTTTGTTTATTAAACAAATATAATATGCTATATAACGTCAGTTTTTGGTAAAATATTTGAAATATTATTGTATATTTTATTTTAACCTTACTTATATGTAATTACTAAATGGCACGTAATAAATCATTCATGAGAATTTTATGAATATTTGCATTCAAAAACCTAAAATAATTTGCTTAAAACATACGAAAAATGCTAACCGAATTATGGCATCAAACATTTTTTTTCACTCGGTTGTTTCAAGCAACATGTACTAAAATGAAGAAAAAAAAACTGGGTCTACTAAAGGGTCTATTTACAATAAATTCACTATATATTATTGAATGTGTCATTTCCACGAGCGGTTTCTGCCAGAATAGCGGTCTTCTACAAAAAAGTAACACGGCTAAGAGATAAGAAGAGGAAAAGTGGGTGGCGGGGAAGACGCTTCTTCGAGGGGCGGAAGATGGGAGGGCTTCTGCAGAGAGACGTCTACAAAGCCGGGGGAGGAGAGAATTGTTCATGTATGAATTCAGCACATTAAGAGTCAAGTAGGATAAAAACGGGACGACGCCATGTGAAAGCTTTGAAAAATATCCCCAGTATTTGCTTTAGCCCCAGCGAGGGAGTGTGCGGAAATATTTGCGAGGGTATCTGTGTTTGTATGTTTTAAGGTATTTTCGGGATAAAATTTATGTTCTTTGAAGATATCTCGCTCTTTTGACAGATTTTTAAAGTGAGCCAAATGTATGCCCAATAAATAATACAAACACAATGTCCAAAACATATCCGTGAATAAAACTTCGTCTCATCTCAAAAGAGAAACAATAAGTATGGTAATTCCAAAAAAGGTTAAAAAGATATCATAAATACTGTAGTGGTATTTTGTTATTGTCATATTTCGCTCATGCCATTGCTGTAGTAGGTATTTTAAATTTCAAAAAAGATATCACTAAATTAATAATTTACATTTGATAAAATCTTTCATTCGTATAGTTTTTTTTTATTTATACTGTACTATCTTCAAAACATACACTTATTATGTATTAACTAATTGAAAACATCCAAAAATCAATTGTTTGTATAATTTATTGCTAAATACTCTTTTGAGGAATATTTAAAATAATAACAATAATGGTATAGTGGTAAAAATACAAAAATATAAACACTCCTTTTCACTAATTCGGATTAATTAATTAGGATTGGTTTCACTCATAACGAGAATTAACAACTGATCAGGAGTAAATTTATTTCATATTTATATTACCAAATGTTTTTTTTACACCCTAATAATTTTACTTTGTTCTGTGTAAATAGCACTATATAAAAGTATTTTTATTTAAAATAAAAATGTAATTAGTACACAAATGGTTTTATTGGTTGAATATAATACCTTTCCGTCAAGTAAGTATCAACAATAGACACCTCAAAAGTGATCAATTAACTATCGATGATTATTAACATATTTTTTTACGATCTATTGCTATTTAATTTACCCATTTCAATGAAATGACAAAACTTTCTTCTCATTCAATCTACAAGATCAAATTAAAATAATTCTGTTCTTAAACAATAAGATAAAAAGTGGAAGCAAAAAATAGATGGATTCTGTAGTGTTATTTAAGGATAAACTGAGTAAAATGTTATCCCACAGATTTTGACTATCGTAATGTATTTTACAATCAACGTATGTAATATATTTTGTACGTTTAATTCGTTATGAAATCGTTAAATAAAAAAGAAAACCTTTTAAACTTCGATTGGTAAAGTATATAATTATTTCACAGCTACATACCTTGGGATATTAACTGTTAAATCGGATTGACATTATACGATATTAAAGTCGGTATTTATTATGAAACATTTTATTTTTTACAGCAAAAAGAGCCCTTTACGAAAAAAAAATGTGACACAAGTGCGATTCTACAGCACATCGTATCCAGTTATATTGGCAGGAAACCTGGGCGAAATAACGTATGTGCATAAATTTCATACGCGAAGCCTTCATTTCATGTATCAAGCTATATTCGGATATTTACCCGATGTCAACAGTCAACCCAGTCATACCACATGCGGTGCTTCATGACTGGTGACTGGTGACATACCACACACAATTTTATTCAGCCTGGTATATATACTTACCACACAAAGTCTAACTGCTAAAAATGGGTTTCTCGAATGAAAAATAAAACCGCTTATTGAGGTTCGCGAAATGGGGTATATACATGACTGATTATTTTAATCTAATATATAATATTATAGTTATTCCGATTTTTTTTTTTAAATAATAATGAACATCTGATTGTACAATACGATCACTTTCATGGTGTTCACAGTCAATAACTTGGTGGAAAGGAATTATATAAATACAAACACAATATTCCTTTGTACTTTAATCCACATTATTTAAAAGTTCAGGACCGATTTCGCACATTGCTAGCATTGTCATTGTAAACTGACATTTATTGTACATAACAATATATCATATTATATTAAAACTGATTTTTCAAAAATTAAAGATATATACAATAGTCTGTGGTATAAATAAAACTACCTTTTAAGAATACTATTAAAGAATAAAGTAATAATAACTTACAGAAATAGATTATTGGCATTGAGTATTGTCAGTTTTTTAAAATAGAGTTTTTCTTAGTCAAATTTTCAACATTCGAGAGCGGATTATTTTTTCAATTTTGTTACCAAGTTTCAAATATTATGTTCGAATGAAAAACATTTTTTTATGCATATGACCTCCAAATGAAAGTATCTCAACAGAAGTTTTTCTACGAGAAATTTTTGTTACTTAGTCGCTCAACCTCTCTTTTCCAAAGAGGGATAAAAGGGTAAAGCTAGGAAAGGACAAATAGTTAACTAATCGCTCTCTCAACACCCATTTATTGAAGGATCGGAAGGATTTGAAGGATTTTTTAGACATAACAGAAACCCACGCCTTTAAACAGAAATAAATAAATCGATTGAAACAAAAATAGAGCTGTTAGTAACTGTTCGGCTGTACTCGGAAAGCGTGAGATCTGCACGGAAGCTAACAACGCTAACCGCTGCTCCATAGTGCTCGATATATTAATAATGTTACTGTTTGCATTATTCAATTAAAAAACTGTATATTTTGTCTTGAAACTGGCATGGTTACGAATTAAACGATTTGATGTGTAGCTTAATAGTGAGCATTCATCAATAAATGCACTGAAAACATTATATGTATGTACATATTTAGGTGTATTTGAAAATATTTTTACTGTACATTTTGTTTTGTGTTTTCTGAAAACATATTTCCTAACACAGAATAACGAATACAATTGTATTGAATTGTATTTTTTCAAAGTATTGTTTTGTAACAGTGTTGAGGTATTCTAAAAACCATTCACATATTTTTGTAGGTCTTTCGTATATTTCAAAAAATTTTGTCACTGACCGATTCCAAAAACCCAGAAATTTGCAAAATTCCCAAAATGACAAAAAAATCGGACCTTTTTTATTTTAAGATCTCACGCGGATTTCAAAAATTTTCGTCAATTTTGAACTTCTTATCCACAGTCCTGGCCTGATGTACCGGGATTAGTACTCTCACAATCCTGGGATTTCAGGATCACAAAATTAAACGAGTTGGACGCTTTAATGGCATTCCGTATGAGGTCAAATTCAATAATAAGTTCAACCAACTAAATAAAGTATTTTAAATGTTTTAATAGCAATCAAAATACCAAATACACACCACGCCATTAATAAGTAATATTACCATTTACCCAAATGTGATAATATCATGAAATAAAAATATTTCAAATCAATAGTCTTCATCGGAACTGTGGCTGTTTTGGCTAATCATTCATTTCGGAACATTTTATTGGAATTTGTAGAAATAATTCATATAATAATGTTTAATTTCATAAAAAATTCAACTATTGAGTCTACTTTATTATAAAAAGAATATTTTTTTATATTGTATTTTTATCGTTTTAAAAAAAAATATAGTTCTTCATAAAATCAAACGTTATTTGTACTTAATTTCACTTTTATTTACCAAGATTAGACCAGTTCCCTCATGGCGAGCATTATCAACTGATAAGAAATATAAAAAAAATATAAAGGAAAAATATAAATATTTGATTCCATCATACAAAATTTAATTCCACAGCTTTTAAGAAAGGTGATGTTAAAAATAGCACTCTAGCATCAAACATAAACTCTTGTTTCATTAAATATAATAATTATGTCCTTTTGGAGAGACTTATTTCTTGCTAAGAAAGTGAATCTATGAGTGTGATTTATAATTTTGAAAGAGAAAAAAATATTTTACATAACCCCATTTTATTTATTTCTGTACTACTGCTTCATTTCTTAAATAAATTAGTGTAATTAATATCATGTTATGTCGAAGTGCTTAACGTACAAAAAATACCGTTAGTTAAATTAAAAATAATAACTTATACATATTCATAAAAATAGGAGATAAAATTAAATGATTATAAAAATACAATAATTTAAACATATCTCAGTATATATGTACGATAAAAATACAAAAAAGACGAATGAAAAATCTTATAATCTTAAACATCAGTAAATATGTGCATAACATATTTCATATAAAATAAGAGTGTACTTATATAATATAAGAGTCGTATAAATGCAGTAAACCCATTTTTAATAGTAAACAAAAAGCCTTTTGGAATTGTTTTTCCCAGTTGAATTTATTTAAACGCGTGTTTTTCCACACAATCATTTCCCCGTAAAGCGTATTTCTTTAAGCAGACGCGTTATTATTTAATGTTTCTTACCTAATGTATTGTTTCATGCCATGTGTACAGAAACTCTGTGACTGCAGCATAAGAAATTGTAATAAAGTCTTCAATATAACTTCTATATTATAACCATTCGAAATTTTCATCATCTGATTATAAACTTTTTAATAGATAAATTTAGTTATTTTTATCACTAGTACTTCGTTATTTTGAGAAAGTTTTTGTACTGATGAGTTATCAAAAAAAACAGATTCATTAATTAACATAAGGTACATTTTTCCATTAAAAATCATTTTAAATGATGTTTACGAAATCAGAAATGTACATTTATCGTTAGATTTATAAAATTATTTTTTGACCATGACCACTCGTAATGTGAAGCACTCAGTCAATTTATAAAATATCATTTTTTTTTTGTTCAAATTTTCATTTTTCTTTTTTAGACAGAGTAGAATTATAGGTATAAGTATGGAGCGAGAACGGTGTTAGTGGGTCGATAAACCTCCCATTTTTTAGAATCGAATAAAACATGGATACCAGGAACCGCTCGACTAACAGCCTAAAAATTTAATCACGTACAAACAATTTTATTTTAATATCTTGCCGTGATTTACTTTGCTGTTATTTGTTCTTGTGTTCTGCAGTCTGAGGTTTGTATAACCAAGTTGCCATTTACATATAATAAATAAAGAATTAAATATTTAATTTTACCCATTAGCTAAGTGGTAAATGACATAAAATATTGATCAGTGCTAACTTTTGGGGGAGTAGATAATGCGAGAAACATGAAAATTTCATATACATGCTATAAAATTGATGAATAATAATTGTATAGAATTAAAAAAATAGTTTGTATACGAATTATAATTAAGAAGTGAAAATTTTCGGAACACGAGTAACTTCTTTTATAAGTGTATGTTATCTTATAGTTTCATAATTATAACAGCTGCTTATGATGATGATGATAAGTATCCAAAGATTTAAAAATAACTCATCCACAATGAAATACCCATTTACTTCTTTGGGATCACAATATTTCCTTGCGCACTGTATAAAATTAACATTTCTTTCATTAATATCTTGTAATATTTTTGTCTGCTGCATGCATAAGTAATTTCTTGAATAATACAAAAATCTCGGTTAAGGAGAACAGGAATGGGTACGTTGTAGGTTGGAGGAGCTTAACGGGGCCTGCCGCAGCGCCGCACTTTAGGTGTGGGAAGCTTTCGAAGCTAGCAACGGGATTAATGAAAACTTACAAAGTTTATGGCTGAAGAATTCACAATTAATACTTCTTTTTATTTGAAAAAATTAAAAATAAATATACATTTCATTTTATTCAATGTATATATACTACACGTTCTCAAATAGTTTTACAGAAAAAATCCTGAACCAAACGAAAACAGTGTTTTTTTATTGTTTATGCTACGCTTCCAGTGGATGTAACTTTTTATTTAATTTTGAATTTACCTAGGTTCAGAATAATACTAATAATGCATTTTCATTTAATCTGCTTTGCATATAAACTTAAAAATGTTTTGGTTTTGTATTGCTTTATAAAACTGTGTTTCTTCGGATACATTTTGATCGAAACACGGATAAAAAAGTCTCCTGTATTTAAAACGATCGTATGCCATGTCAATTGACATAATGGGCCAATTTTTTGTTTAAGAATATTTTACAGCTATTGAGAATTACATTACTTGATAATGACCTAACTTGGTGTTAATTTAACAAAACTAAATAAAATTGATAGTGCAACATTTATTAAATCGATAATTTTAAAAATGTTGAAAGATGTAAATATTCGTTTGTCTCGTTAAATTGTTGGTTATTAGAATATCACCAATCTTTGTTATGTTCAGATTCCTTTTTAATGATAACAAATAAAACGAATGCTATTATTTTACTTACGTCCCGACATTCATTTTGAATTACTGATAATAAATATATATCGAATAACATGGGTATTCAATGTGAATCAATCAATAAATCTTCAACTACCTCCCCCTTTCTTCCTATTCCCTTCGCCTCTCAAATGAGTTCAAAGAATATGCTCGGTGATTTCTTCCTACGAACTGTCAATGGAATTACCTGCATTCAGCATAAGAAAAAATACACAAGCTGAGTTCATGTAGTATTTCAAATCTCACATACACTAGTCAATCGATGAATACGAAACAATTAAATGAGTTTGCAATGTTTTTCATAATATCAAGTGATTGGTGCACTTCCAGATAACACTAAAAATTGTCCTTTATATAAACCGTTCATGCTTTATAAAAAAATATTCTGTCATTCGAGATCTTCGAAAAGCATTGATGTCTTTTAAAGTGACATGAAAGTATAGAGACCTCAGTGTATTTGATCGTCGTTCGATAAAAATCCCATCAAAGTTTCGATGACACCGACACCCTCTCACTTGGCGGAAAGTGTTTTTATTTCAAACTCCGGCTAAACTGTGTTTTTCGCCGCGTAGGACAAAATGAGATGTTAAACTTATTCGGGCCGCTCCTACAAGAATCATATTCTTATATGAATTTCGACCGGGGCACATTATACTTTGTGTTATTATGTATGATGGGGAATGATTTTGGGGAGGCTAACTTCGGCGGCCGGGGGGTCGAAGGAAAAACCGGCGAGGGTTGGGGGAGCGCGGGGAGGAATTTGAAGCAAAATTCATGAAGCACAAGCGGCTCTCCTCCTTACCATTGCAAAGTTGGTGAACTTCGGCTGAATATTGTATATAGATGGTCTGTTCTATTAACGTCACAGAGAAGCTGCCGATTTTATATTTTTTAATATTTAATTAAACAATTATCAACTACAAGTATCCATTCTACTACATAAAAAATAAACACCACTAGATTTCAATGTCAACAGAAAACCTTAAAAATCAAGTTCCATGTAATACATTAAAACTAAGAAATTTATAAATAGATAATTAGTCTTATTTTTACTGTTCTTCAAATAATGTTTTTTGCATTTGAAACTTTGATATATATATTTTAAAATAGCGCTTCACCCACGCAATGCAAAATATAAAATAACTTGTTCCACCAACACTTTGACATTTTGTTTTTTATATAACAATTTTGGATTTATTTCATGTATAAAATATATCCATTGATTGTTCCCGTGTCGCTTAAAAGGGCTTATAATTCAATATCAAAGTTAATAAATCATGAAAGCGAGCGTAACGTATTGCTTAGTAAAATTAGTATAGTGAAAACGTTTGCATGAACGAAACCCGAGGCGATGGAAGTTGGTTGTGCTTTAAGCTTCTGCGATGACGGCGCGACGTCTTTCTACGCCTCGCGACGCTACTGCGTGGCGTTCGGATAGAATGGCCATATTAACTTGTTAATTAGGTCCATAATACGACTTGCAGATGAGGTAGAGACTTCAAAAGTGAATACATAAAAAGCCCTTTTTAGCCGGCGGTGTCTGCGTGAAATACTTACACACGTCGGCGGCTTGGGCGTGAGTCGATATTGTATTATGTATATAGAGGCATCGGCGACCGCGGCGGCCTCGGTGCTTTTGCCGGTTCATAAATAAGTGTGAGTATAAAGTGAGCTGTATTCAACAACCCCTGGTGCTGTATGCATAACGAATTGGTGGAGGCATGAAGCTTTCGGAGGAGAGTCTCACTCTGCCACGGTGGATAGTATAAAATTCACATCGGACCAACTGATGGAGACCATTCTTGCACCACTACTCATCGAGGAGGTATCTTTGGCTCCACGTGTGGAAGTTTTAATTTAATTACACATCAATTACGCGTTTCGTATACGCGTATTTGCATAATTTAAATTTGCATACCCGCGAATAAAAAAAAATCAGTCTGTTTGAATCGGCGGCGCGATGTGAAAGTATGTTTTGTTTTGATGTTGCTGACACGTGGAATTGACAGCTGAGGTGTCGCGCGGCTCGACACGTGAGGGTGGCGCGATCTGTTGTTGTGATTCAAACGTGTGTTGCGGTTACTGTTACATATTAAGTGAATAACAATGTGCTCGTTTGATTATTCTGCCTCATAAATATTCTGTATGACTGTTATAATTGTTTTGTATACATAATAGAATCGAAGTGTGTTTTGAAGTTTCGGTAGCCCGCTCTTATTCAACGTGCAGCGGAAACGGAAACTTACAATCAAAAATGGATGCAGTGCAGCGCGAGCATGTGATTGGTGGAGAGGTGGATGGGACGACACCTATCGGTTGTTTTTCAAAACTTCTAGTACCTGCAGTGACGTCATATGAAGTAACTTGAATATTACGTAAGCAAATAATTTTCTTTCGTATGGAATAATCAAATAATTTCCGATACATTTATTTATTTTTGTTTTAGATTTATACCACTTTATCGGGCATTACTAATATTATACATATATTCGTAAGCCATATATTGGAATCCTTTATAAGTATTGTATAAAACAATAAAAAACTATATTGGCAGGAGTTAAACAAAACAACTGCAAAAATTATTTCAATTTAATATTTTTCCGACATATGTATATTTATTACAAAATACGAACAAATTTAAGCACATATCTTTTTACAAAAAATACTCAATACCGTAATTTAAAACTCTTCAGCCAGCTGCATGATCGAGTGGTCAACGTCGTTGGCTTCGGTTACGAAGGTCACGGGTTCGAACCCCAGTACGGAAAGTTTTTATAAAAAAAAAATCAATTGATTTATGGATTGCTGTCAGAAGACATGTATGTATATGATGTTTTAAATTTTCTCCCACCTTTTCTATTTTCAAAAGGGAAGTAGAGAGAGCGATAAGTTAACTAATAATCTTGTCCTAGTCACATACTACAAATCCTATTCTTGTCGAAAAAAAGGTTGACAAAATTGAGTAACAAGCAGTTCTCGTTGAAACACTTATGTTGATTAAAACTCCATTAGGAGTGTATATGCATCACGTTGGAAGTGGAAATAGTAAAAAAATAAATATTTGACGTGTTGAATAGTAGAATATTTTATAAATTTATGTATATATATATATGTTTGTATTTATATTTATCATTTTTTTTTTGAAAATATACATATACGTATACCTGTAAATTTAATTGTTCCTATATTTTTATTTAAATTAGTCTATTTGTGTTGTTATTTAGATTTCCGGCGATAAATAATTTTTAAAACATTTTTTTTGTTATCATTTTAACTTAAACAGGTAATAAAAATATTCTCATCATTAGAAATACGTCAAATAATACAACTTTGTAGTCATATCATATCTCAAAGTTGGAAGGATACAATCAGGACTCGGGACGGATATAAAATATAAGCGAGCGAAGGAATAAACGTGAGAATTGTAGCTTATTTAGTGGTCGGTATTAAAATATTTATTTTCCCACCAAAACATCGTATACTCCAAAGAATATTTTTTTTAAATGGAAGTGTCACCGTGGCTGACATTTTTTTTTTGGTAAAATAATATTATTTTTCATTTTTTTTTCATAACATAATATTGACCTATTTTAAAAAAATGTGTGCCGCAGTCTTTTTTTTACATGACCTTGGTTGAATACAAAATGGAGGATGCTCGATCATATACCAACCCCTCCCTCCTCTTTCCATAACTCTTCTACATTAATATGAATCTCAGTAGTCTCCCACATGCTTAAAATGTGAATGTTATTTTTTTTTAATAATTCGGCCAATATAGTAATGTTAATTTTATAATTGAATTTCATTTAATAAAGGTTAATAAATTTAATTTAATAAAGGTTAATAAAGGCATTAATAATACACCAATCATCGAGTAGCAAATTCGAAAAAAAATAAAAATATGAATTGTATTTAAGTACTTGTAAATTAATAACTTGTTTCAACGTAAATGTTCAAATTATATTTGAGGTTGTTAAAATAAGTGTAAATATATTTTCGCTTCCGACCTCGGAGGTGTCAGTTAAGATTTTTAGGCGGGAAATTATTGACATCATCGCTTCGTCAGACGTGTGACAAAGAAACTGGTCGGCCATTTTGAATTTTAAACGTCATCCGGTAGAACGCATGCGCAATGTTCACTGTAACGATTGCCGCCCATACTCCAAAACAGTAGCTGGATTAGAATTTTGAGATAAAAAAAATATAATTAATATTGTTATAATAATACACCCATGAAAGTAGCAATGTTAAATAATATAGTCTCTGTAGAATAAGTTAACTATCATCTTCTTATTCATCAGTTTACATTTACTTATATTATATATCTTGGTAATTTTCAGTCACCCGAATAGTCGTGCGAAATAATAAACGACATCATCTTTTCTTCTGTCATTTTTGTTATTTTCTTCAATAAAAAAATCTTTTGTCTAATGTGGCAATATGAAGAGGGTTTCAGATAATTTGCATAATGGGTTTCCTATATTGCATTTTTGCTTCGACATGAAATTATTTACGTTTTCAAATTTTCCACTTATGCTACAATGTAAATAAATTATACTATAAAATTATTAAGAGATTGATATGGATTATTTACCCACTGAAGCTACCACTATAATTTATTCCCATAACTGTATTGAAATATTGTATTAAAGGTCATACAGCTGTGATAGTAAATAAATTTGTTGATTTATAAGTTTCCTTCATATTTCACTAATAAAAATAAGTAAATTCTCTGTGGATCATATTCTGATATCATTATCATTATAATGATATTATTCATTTATCAAAAAGAATGTCGAGAGACATATATTTTAAGATATAGTATAACTCTAGACCAGGTGTGGGGAACTTTTTCATTTTTAAAGGCCACATTCATTTATCTGATTCACATAAAGCCGCAGTAAAGAAAACACTAGGGTTGAATACTCGGCATAAAATTTTTGGTTGGTGACTTTGAAATCAATTCATGTCTATTTCTAAAATCCAGAAATTTGCGGATTTCCCAAAATTACTAGCGTGACACCTTCTTTATCATGCAGTACAACTTTGTGCTTAAAATGTACAACTTCAAAATCTATTTTTTACACTACATTACTCTATCTATTAATGGACATACAAAGTCATCACACGAGAAGCTTTTTTTAAAATTAACTTTACGTATTTTCTAAATAATTTTATTTTTTGTTCCGGTAAATTTTACTCCATTTTTAACTTATTTCTCCTGCTACATTGTCTTTAGTGAGATACCCACTGCTATCGACCTTTTTTCTAATGATTTCTAACAATTTTTTAAAGACACTTCGTTTTCATTGCAAATACCAGTAAAAAAACTAATAAGTAGTAAAATTTCAATAAATGACAAAGAGGAGTCTCAAAATATAGTATTTTTTAATATTTCCTACAGCTCTACTGATGTAGTAGTTCCAGTGTTGTAGTGTAAAAAAACAGCATATACCCACGCTGACATACACTTTCTGCGATATCGCATCCTCTATTTATATTAACAACAATATTCATACCCTATCTATGGCACATGACATATCCTTTTTTTAACTTTGCTTATTTTTGATCAAAGTGTAATAGTGATCTATGCGTTGAATTGAAATTAGTATTTTTATATATTTTTCAATTTGTTATGCTTTGTAGTTTTATGTCTGATACTATTAACGAAGTTAAATATTGTTTACGTAAATGAGTTTTGTATCAATTGTTAGTTGCCATATATACATATAACATGTTGAAATCACCAGAGATTATCCTGAGGCTGAAAGACATCACCAACACCAATATTTACGACATCAATTGAAAGATTTTCAAATCAAAGCAATTTTAATTTGAGAAAATTCAAACAATTTAAATTGACATGCGAAGAGCGTCTGACCTTTTAATCCATGTGTAGAATTTGTACATCTAGTCTATAGACTCTTAATATACAATAATTATAATATATATCGTTAAACAATCTATTATCGTCAAACACTGTGACGAAGGAGCTCTGTCCTTATGTTTTATAAATAATGTGGTATTAGTACAATTCTTTTTTTAAATAATTTCTTTCAACGAAGGGTTTCAGTATGTACTTAATTTAAAAGTTATATTTTTATTACTAGATTGTTATATATGTGATACATTTTTAGGAGCGCATGAATTTTGCTTAGGGTTAATAATTAATTTAAAATATGGGCTCCTTTTTACAGAGAGTAATCTATTCAAGCTTATAAATGGCAACAACATTTTCCGCGCTGTACTGTATTAAAAATCAAAACCGCTAATACGTTTGACTAATTGCTGACAAATATAAGTGCTAAAATGAAGTAACATTTTCTAGGAAAGACCTGCAAAACGCGAAGACAAAGAACGAGCGGCAAATGCGTGACCGGCAGAAAGAGTCCATTGTAAAATAATTTCAATGTGACATATAATTATTTGCAGGAATAAAACTTTCGTTTCATAGTTGAACATTATTGACGCTTTCTATTCTAATACATATTCATGTGTCTCTCACAAAGGCGAAACAATGGAATATTTCAACGCCCGTGCATTTGACAAACTTGTTTTTGATGCCTCATCTGTCACTAGCATAATAACAACAAAACATACGACACAACAAAATGTCTCTTTTGGAAGCGGACGATATTATTTTGAAACGAAAACCAAAAGTGTAACAGATCTGCCGATAATATCACGATGAATTAATTATACACATACTGCCGTAAAATGCATTTCTTTCAAGAATAAAGATCTTTTACATACTATTATTATAATTATTATATCTGTCAGAAAATTACTGAAAAATTTTCATACAGTTGTTATGTATACTCAATACCATACCATACTATGTTTTATTCTGTATGACGTTCTATTTTCAAAATGTGTTTCATGCATTCGAATAAAACAAATGAAGTATGAAACTTCAGTAGAATAAGAAAACAATTGAAACCTGTCATATTCTCACGATTTTCGTATTAATTATAAGATTGATTTATTGATTTATAAAGTGTAATATATTGTTATCTAAATAAAATTGAACCAACACATAAAAGTGTTTTAGTAAAAATTATAAACATAACATAAAAATTGGTGTCAGAAGTGAGGATATGTGCTAAAATAACGTTAAGAAATTTATGGTGATAATAAATTAACGGTGAATAAAATTCTTTAAAAATTAGCACGAATCAAATACACGAACAAAATAAATCTAATAAAATAAAAGTACATCGATTAAATCGAACGGAAATTATAATAAATCAAATATAATAATAATACGAAACTAGAATAAGACTAAATCTCCAATTCTACGAAATCTATCATCGAAAATCTTCTACGTCGATATATCTACAAAATCTACTATTGAATCTTCAACTTCTACATGGTGAAAATAAATTCTGCGAAATCCATCATCGAATATTCAAACTACATCTTCTTGCCGACTTCAACTACATTTTCTTTGCCGACTTCAATTACATCTTCTTTGCTGATTCTACATCCAACTACAAGAAAAATCTGCAAGCTGCCAACAACCTATTTCAACGACTACTAGAACCAAATTCATCTTCAAGTCAACGTTTGTTTAAACTTTATGCAATATTTTATTCATCATATTCTGTGAGTAACTTTTGTAACAATTTTTCTTACTCAATCTATACACTTTCACATCAAAATGCCTACACTCACTATCGATACATTGATGAAGTTTGTTTCGACATTTGACGGAGAGAAAAGAAATCTGTATCCTTTTATTAAAGATTGTGATACTGTATACGAACTATGCTCAGAGCAACAAAAAAACATACTTCTAAAATTTATGATTCATTGCGTCGTAGGAAATGCCAAATACACAATTGCCAATTATAATTTTAAAAACTATGCTGAATTCAAATCATTTCTAATAAATACCTACGGTGAAAGTAAACACACATCTCAGTTAGAACTGGAATTAAGAAATTGTAAACAAAACTTTAACGAACCGGTAATAAATTTCATTCAAAGAGTTGAAACTTGCACCAATAATTTTATCGGAGCTGTTCGATTTTCGAACAAGGACGATGAAGAATTGAAAGGGAGAATAAAACAAATTGAAGACAGCGCTCTTAATACATTAATTTTAGGTATGACCAGTGAACTATCAACAGTAGTCAGGCTTTCAAAACCAAAAAATCTTATTGAGGCAAAAAATATCGCAATTGAAGAAGAAAAGTTTTATAATGCAGTTAGGGAAATGAACTCTAACCCAAATAAGAGCAATCATAATTATTTCACCAAACAATCAAAGCCACACTCTCTAAATTCAGAACATAATCAATTTGTCGGTAATCTTACATCTCAATACAATACAAAATTTTGTAGATACTGCAAAAAATCAGGACATATCTTAGAAGAATGTCGGAAGAGGCAATTTAATAACAACGTAAAAAATCAATATCAACAAAATTCTTCAAATAACAAATTCCAGACTCTTCGTAATTCTCAAAACTTCCAACCTCCTAATAATTCAGAAAATTATCAACTAACTCCGAATGTGCAAATCATTCAGGCAGAATATTTAAATTCAACAAATAATGATCAATCTCAACAATTCAACAACAACGTAAAAAATCAATATTATCAAAATCCTTCAAATAATAACTCACAAACTAATCAAACTCTCAGTAATTCTCAAAACTTCCAACCTCCTAATAATTCAGAAAATCGTCAAATAACTCGGAATGTGCAAACCATTCAGGCAGAATATTTAAATTCAACAAATAATGATCAATCTCAACAATTCAACAACAACGTAAAAAATCAATATTATCAAAATCCTTCAAATAATAATTCACCAACTAATCAAACTCTCAGTAATTCTAAAAACTTCCAACCTCCTAATAATTCAGAAAATCATCAAATAACTCGGAATGTAAAAACCATTCAGGCAGAATATTTAAATTCAACAAATAACGATCAATCTCAACAACGATTGCAAAATGAATTGCAATTATCTTACTCTAATACTAATGCTGATGCATTGTCTCGAATCGAAAATCAAATTTTAAATACCATGACCTCTCAAACTTTTTCGTATGACAACTTCCTAGACAAACAAAATGAAACATTTAACGTTAAATTTTATGAAATAGATGAATCTCTTCTTAATCAAAAGCAATCTATAGCACATTGTATTTCTAACGACAAATCGATGTCTAAAGGAATAGCTTTAGAAATAAGTTCAATGATCTCTAATTATGACGAATTATTAAATACACACTCTAAAGTAGGAGACGTATTAAAATCAACAGAAAATAAAAATAATGTTTACCATTTAATAACGAAACAAAACTTTTGGAAAAAATCAAATTACTTTTCTATCTTTCAAGCATTATGTAACTTAAAAAATATTTTACATAGTGATAAGGAAACAAATATCTCTTTTCCATGCCTTGATAGTGGTTTAGACAACTTAAATTGGGAAAAGATAAAGAAAATTATCCAATATGTTTTTCACAACTCAAACATAAATATAACGATCTGTCATAACAAAATAATTAATCCTCATCACGACGAAATACCACAAATACTTAAAGAGTATCATGACTCTCCTATAAGCGGAAAACCGTTTGAACGTATTGCCTTAGATATAGTAGGTCCATTACCTTTAACTGAAAGTGGAAATAAATATATTTTAACTCTTCAAGACGATCTTACAAAATATTCTCAATGTTACCCTATTCCTAATCATGAAGCAATGACAATTGCATCTCAATTAACTAAAAATTTCATTTGTCAATTTGGCATCCCTGAAAAAATTCTTACCGATCAAGGAAAAGATTTTACTTCAAACATACTTAAAGAAGTAGCCAAACTTTTTAAAATCGAACAAATCCAAACTAGTGCGTATTCTCCTACTAGTAATGGTGCGCTAGAGCGTAGCCATGCTACTCTAGCCGACTATCTAAAACATTACATATCTCCAAGTCAAACCGATTGGGACGAATGGTTACCTTTTGCTATGTTTAGCTATAACACTACTCCACACACTGCTACAAAATTTACACCTTTCGAATTAGTTTACGGAAACTCACCAAAACTACCAACAGCTATAATAATACCCGAATTTAAATATACATATGACTCGTTTTTAGATAATCTTAAGCTCAAATTAACCAAATCACATGAAATAGCTAGAAAGAATCTAGTTGAAAGAAAAGAAGACACACAATTAAGGCATAACAAAAATAAAACCTTACGAAAATTTAAAATCGGTGATAAAATATACTTAACAAATAATGCTACTAAACTAAATAAATCTAAAAAATTATCTCCTAACTTCCAAGGTCCGTACAAAATCATAAAAGTCAACAGTCCTCTTAATATTACTATTAAAGTAAAAAATAAATTAATCAAAGTTCACACTAACAGAGTGAAACTTGCTATTTTAGATCCCTTACAGTAAGTGGATTTAAAACAGATTACGACAATCATTACATTATCTCAAAAATAACATGTTTATTCAACCTTAAAATCACAATATACACTCTTACATACTATATAAAATTGTTATCAACTATGTAACCAAGATTTTATTTGTAAAACCTGAATGTAAAAGTTACTCTAAAATGTAATCCTAATAAGTGAAAATGTACAAACATAAAATTATTATATATTTATTCCAGATGTAAATATCTTAAATGATGATTGTTGTAAGTAACAAATAAATAAATAAAACCCATCTCCTCCATTACAATCACTTACAATACCTTATGTACATCATCTCAATGTTTCTTATAATCATATATTTATTGTATAAACTCATTTAAGTTACCAATAAGTTTATTCTTTAGGGGGGAGATGTTATGTATACTCAATACCATACCATACTATGTTTTATTCTGTATGACGTTCTATTTTCAAAATGTGCTTCGTGCTTTAGAATAAAACAATTGAAGTATGAAACTTCAGTAGAATAAGAAAACAATTGAAACCTGTCATATTCTCACGATTTTCGTATTAATTATAAGATTGATTTATTGATTTATAAAGTGTAATATATTGTTATCTAAATAAAATTGAACCAACACATAAAAGTGTTTTAGTAAAAATTATAAACATAACACAGTTTTCTCTTATATATGCATATATGCAAATAATAAATATCTCTGTTTTGAAATTTATTAGAATATTGCATAATGAAGGAACATCCAGAAACTATTTTTTTTTAATTTTCAAGCGAATAACTTGTTTAATCAATAACAATTTTTTTTCTGCTTATCCACATCAGGATTGAACCATTTGAAAACAATTAATTTACACAAGTGAAACAACATTGTTTCTCATCAATTCTCGTTGCGAATTTCACTATTTTTTAAAAAGAAAATATCCTTTAGGCATTAACGTTTTGAATATCTCAAGACTTTGATATGTGAAATTTGACAAACACCTCATCCTTTTCGTGCGCGATTCATTGATTTCAGAAATTGACACTTCCAAAATCGTGTAAAAAACCTAATTTGTAATGTCGCAAACAAGAGATATAAGAATAAGCCAATTAATTTTGCATTATTAGAAAACTCATCCCTTTTCTTTAAAGATGCATTTGTGAATTCGTGTCGAAGTTACGTTAATTTCGAAATTAAATTTCACTAAGGCCGGCGAGCCTCTTGTTAATTTAAGAGAAACGAATATTCTCAGATCAAATTAGTATAATATATAACTGCAATTTCTGAATAAATATTATCTATGACAGCTTCAGTATACACAGTAGTACATTTTTGGCCATCAACATTGATAAGTTTACGGTAAATTGCATATTGCTACATACCGTAAGTGTATTAAGTAACAGTCAATTTCTTATTTTAGTATTGCATATAATTGAATAGGAATGATAAGAAAATTCACTCCTTCCCCAGAACACCGAGAATTGCTTTGAGATTAAGCGAGCCCTTTGGTAGCGTATTGAGTATTGACAATCCACCGTTGATTATCATATAAATGAATTCAAGGCATTAACTCGATTACATTTAAAATTTTACTACATGTATTAGAAAAACATTTTAATCTGAAAACATTAATTAGCTTCGTTGTAAAGATGGATTTTTTAAAATCTTCAACTAAGTCTTATAATTTCTTGAGAATTGCCATAAGTATTTGAAGCTGAAAGAGTTGAGTCCGCAGTCAGCAGCGAAGTGTCAGTGACGGCGGGCAATAAAACAGCGTGGGAGGGGAAGGCGTCTAATAATTGCCGGTTTCCCGCGACAACAATGGCGGCATTCTGAGCCCGGCCTAATGGCAGGCATCTCGTCCGACACTTGTCATTACCGCGTGCGGTTCGACGCCATGCCATGACGACTATTACAAAAAATGCCCACTTTTCCCGCTCGGCGCTGCCCCGAGACGCCGCCGTCGCCACCTCTACGATTAATTGCAAAGCAGAAAGGAATCAACACACCAGAAATGGTGTTTTTATTTTAATTGGCATATGGTACAAATATGATAATTTTTCACACATTGTTGAAAAGTTTAATGTGAAGATCACCGATAAATTCAACAAGTCCTAATTATTATTGATTCAGTGTAAGATCAAAGATATTAAATTAAAAAAAACCTTGTTGATCGATTGAATGAATAAATGTACATATAATATAAGTAAAGATAAAATATTTTATGAATAGTAAAGTGATCCCGACAAAGCTCTGAACGATGTTCTTATTAAACTAAATATTTTAAAAATGTACATATTATATTACAAGTATTTTTTAGTAATATATTTTTTCATGCCAATCTGATTCATATAATATTTCATATCTTGTTTCTATATAAAATATCTGTAGAAATCATACTATGAAACAATAACATTAAAAATTGAAAATACTTATTACGCATCTTTATCTGATAGTTCTTTACCAATATTATATGTTTATTGATGGCCCATAAACAATCAAACTAAATTTAAGCTACGACAAACGTTTATTTGTTTTCTAGAAACTGTTTTGTTCAAACAAAATAATGTTGGGCATTTTAACACATTTAACACCTACATAACAATGAAGCGTTACATGACATCAAATATATTCTCGGTTTTTACGAGCTATTGTGTTGTATGTTGACATCAATATAATTACTACGAGATTAACATACGCAATATCAACCTTTAAAATTTACAACGTCTAAGGCCATTGCAGCTTTTGTTGCACGAAAGCTGAATAAGTGTATTAAATAGTCAACCGCTAAATTTTTTAGTCAACATTATTATTATCATTGATCCAAAAAACAGTATGTTGTCAGTAATACTAGCATTTCAGCAAAACATTATTTTACTTATTGAATAAACAAATGATAGGCAATAATTATTTAAAAAATTTTCAACGTATCTTTTTTAATTTTAAATGTAAAATTATAACATTACTGGATGTTTTATGACATGAGATTATTACTTGCAAACACGTCTTATTCCAAAATGGTTACAAAATGAAACTTGAATTTCATTTTGAAAAAATGTACATTTTTTAAGTATTTTTAGTCTTACATTACTTTGAAATGATATTTTGGATGTTGTCAAGGCATTTTTGAGATTGATTTCTAAAAATACTTTCAGAATTTATTTTTATCTACTAAATAACATTCATGGTTCATGTTTCAACAACTTTGGAATGAGCCGGGTTTGCAAGTAATACCATTACATATCTGTTTTCAATTGATTATTTCAGACGATAGAACTAGAACTAGGAAAAGATCAAATTTAAATCTCTATGACAAAAGCTGATTTTAAATTAGTTTACAGGAAAATAACTACGAACCTTTACAAGATATAAAAAAAATAATAGATTTATAATTGTGATACCGAATTATGCCGAGGAATATCTTTTATAAATTGTGAGATGAAGTCCAATACAAAAAAACGGACTTATCAGCATATGTCATAACTCCCTGACAAAAACGCAATGAACAACTTGGTTTATCAAGTTGTAGTTGTTTGCCAGATCTGAGAAAATATTATATTATGTTTCGTCGGTATTTTGTTGACTAATTTTAAATTCAATTATTATTGAAATATTCTATGATGCATTAATGATTTTTTTTACTGTATAGTGCAAAAAAAATATCGCCATAACGTTATTAATTCAGTTTACTTTAACGACGATTTAGAAAAATATTGATTCGAAAAAACCATACAAAATACTATACAAAAACTCCTGAAATTTTCATCTTCTGTTTCAGAAATAAGATCATTTTGAATATATTTGAATAAATCCAACTGTTTTACCACGAAGCTTTTTACCAATAATTATTTTTGTGCTTTTCTCGATATATTATTTAAACCGAAAATAAGTCTACATTCAGTTGAGCTTTTTGCCATTGTTTAATAATTTTATAATTTCTTATAAGTCAAGGCATATTTTCAACAGCAAGTTTATATATATGAAATATTTGTATTATACATAACATATTTCTAAGTTATTATTTACTGACTAAGATTAATATGAAGGAATGAATATTTCCTGTATTTCAAAGGTGTATTACGTGTTATAGGAAATCCACTCAGATATGTTCAGTTTGCTGAAAATGATTTAGCGTACAGTTGCTTAGCCTTGCGTGATGTCCGCTCTAAGAAATATTATTATGTTGGTATAATAGCTTGAAAGTAGTTACATTCTTGGGTACCGACAATTCTTGACCTGTCATTCCTTAATACTAAATCAAATGAGTCGTCTACCACACAGGTGTAATTGTTTTTCAGAAATGCATCGGATATAAGGAGAAATTAATATTTAAAAAAAAAACCAGTTATGAAAATACTATATCCGCTTTCAATGTGGGACATATAAACTCCTAATGAAGTTTTGCTACAAGAACTAATAGTTATGCCATTTTTCAACATCTCTTTTTTATGAGTGTCGAAATGAACGGGTATGGCTAGTGTATAGATAATCGCTACCACGACGCCCTATTATAAGAACTAGATAAGTAGGATGGAATATAAGACATCATAAAAACCGAAGTTTTAGATCAGAAAGCTATTGAATAACCAATTTATGAAACAGTTGATTTTGACTTGTTAGTACTGCAACTGAAGCATACGGTGTTGACCACTCGACCCCGGACCAGGTATACAAAATAGTCATATTTAGAGCATTATTAACAAATTCCTTTCAATAATTCATCATTTTATTTGAGAATTGTTGAAATATTTTCTTTTAGATCTATTTAATAATGTTTTCAAATATAAACGTTTTAGGTGATCACAATATGAGAATTAGTTTAAGCGTTTAATACCAATACTTTAATGCAACAGAATTTTTTTACCAATATTTGATGTATCAATGTATTTTTTTGAAACTACCGTAGAAAAAGTTTCATTTCCAAACACTTGGTCAAATATGGAAAAATCAAAAAAAGGTGAACTCTTTTTTTAAACTATTTTATCCTAAAGTTATCCTAATAAAAAGTTGATTTTAATATCGGTTCTAAAAAAGCAAAATTTGTAACTTGAAATTGATTATACACTGCTTTTATCTGAAATGGTAAATATATAGATCATTTACAGCGAATAACTTTATATGTTAATGGTTATGCAGCTGATTGATATTTTAATCTTTGCAGTGAGATAAATTACCTACATACCATTTTTTATGTTAAGCGTTTTCAATACACATAATCAGTGGATGACTTAAGACGCAATGCAATATCTTCCAGCAGTTAGCAATATTTTTCGTACTAAATTACACTACACACTGGCAGAAAAAATATTACTCTACCAATTCTGTATTCATAACCAAACATCATTTATAGTTTCGATGAAAGATCTTTACCGTTCTGAAAAATGATTTATTTCTTTTATTGCAAACCAATATTTGGCGTTTTCAAGCTGGAACGTTTTTTTACCTCAGATCCTTTTTAACCGGAAACATTTCCTTGAATAATAAAACAAAGAAGGTTTATGCGAAATTATCAGGATCCCGTGGCGCCTGTAGCATTGTGTTTTGACAAATTACTTTGCTATTTTGTTCATTCTCAAAATTTGTCAATATCATGGTTTATCTTAATTCTAGAAAATTATTGATTTTTGACCATCGTATAATATCTTTGAAGGATTACTTACGTTATCTGTTAACGAGTATAGAAATGGAATTGTATATTTTCACTGGATCTTTTAAATAAATACATTTATTTACTCCGATCAATTTCATTTAAATGTGAGAGAAAATTGTTTAAATTTACTTTTTTACTGTTTAAAATGTAACAACGATGTTTTATGAAGAAATAAATAAAAATACTTCGCTATTTTATCTATAATGTCGCGATGATTAACTGTACGGTATGTGTAATTAATAGCAAAGAAAAATATTATTTATAGCGATATACCGTCCAAGTTACACCCCTCCACACTAATACTCTCAAACCGTAATCGAGCGCAATTAAAATTGAAAAATCCTAGTAAAAATGTTATATGTACATTTTTATACGTCATGGTTGTTACAGTGTATGCGAAGGTAGCTTAACTATAGCCGACAAATTCGCGTGACCTGTCATTCATTTGTATGAAGCGAAAACTGTGTAGAAGAAAAAATTAAATAATAACTTTTACGTTCTGAATAACGGCTCTGCGATCAATTCATAGCACACAACAAAAGCTTATAATAAAACGTAAAAAGCAATTCATTTTCAAGTTGAACGTTTGAATGAAATACGTTAGAAACTTTCACAAAGATATCCAAGTAAAATGTTACTGTATTAAATTTAATAACTGCATAATTACATCACTTTCGGTCTGTAACTGTTGCATTTAATTAATTACACATTGACACTTAGGTAATTGGCATAAATCTACAATAATTATTTTCCTGACTACCCAAGAGATAAATTATTTGTATTTTTTTCATCTCTATGTATTACTGGTTACAAAAGTCATTTATGTGTACTCCACACTCTTCATAGATCAAACAGAAAAGTTTTTTTAGTTGACGATGCTCGCAATGAGCGAAACCGGTCTTGACCTTTTAAATAAAGTGGAATAAAGTACAAAGGAATATTGTGTTTTTATTAAGAAAAGGCTTTGTTCAAGCTTAAATATCAGACAACAGTTTGTTTAATTTTATTTGGTGTTATAGTCGTCTTAAATCATCTTTTTTTCACAATAAATGACATACTCAAAGCCTATTCAAGGTTTTTAAAAAATACTTGAGAGAAAATTGTTGAAAACTGTAGTAAAGAAAGTCATCGTGTAATTTAAGAAAGAAACTTGTAATGTTATTGATATATTATATATGAAAATGAGTACCCTTATATTTTATCGTTTGCTTAACAAAAATGAAGATCGTTTGACGCCACACGTAATCCAACTCGCAATAAATGAGATACTTCTACGCCAACCACGGTAGAATCTCTTTCCAATGGCTATTCACCTTTGGAGAATATGTTTGATTGGTAGGTCGTCGACTAGAAGAGCGGATTGTTTTCTTCCTGCCGAGGTCCGTCGGGGTAATTGCCGTGACAGAGGCGCGGCCCCGTGACGTCAGCCGCCGCGGACTTCACGGTACGCCGCCCATCATGAGATCGCTGAATCCTTCCATGCTCGCTTTTATAGACATCATAAACACTAAGGCTTGGATTAGAAAATAACAGAAATAAAATATCCCATGTTAAATTATTGCTGTACAGCACAGCACTAAGATACTCGGTGAATGGTTTTCATCAAAACGTTCTTTGAACAATAATTAAACACTAATAAATCCTGATGTAAAATGGTGATTGAACTTTTTGAAATCAGATAATAAAATTTAACATCCCTTAACATTTCGATTACATCGTGCAAGGTTTATTATTATCAACGGTGTGGCATTATTTTACAATAGTTATTCATTTTATATATTATTATAACTTGAATATTTTATAATCAGCATACAAGCGCCTAAGTTACAAAACCTAACTAACTCCAAAAACAAAAATTGTTGGCAAAGTGCAAAAAACTACTTTGGGGTTTTTGGATTTAGTAGGTTTTGAAATCTAAACACGTTTTTTAAAATGCGTTTTCTCTTTATTTAGAAAGGTTTTGAAATCGGAAATTTATTGATTGTGTAGAATGTAGATATTGAAATAAAGAACAAGTTGGCCTCAAAATTTGAAAAAAAAACAAAAATTGTATTTTGGTAGGTTTTGAAATTGAGATCATCATATATTCATTAGAGCTGGACTCTACAGACCTCTTGAATTCAGACATTAATATAACAGGGTCATCTAACATTTTCTTTCTCAGTATTTTCAAATTTGAAGAAGAGCTCGAAACTATCGACACCTTCAGGCCATATTGATGATGAAAGTCTTGATAAAAGTTCTTCTTATTCTCCGTTTGTACGCAATGTTCTTGCTAAGGTGTACTTCCCAAAATATGTCCGCACACATTTTCACACATCCCGCACAGGCCGCACACATAAATATTGTAAAAAGAAGGTTTTTTGGAGTGTAATGTAATAAAGCACCAACCAATCAGGTATGAATAATATTTTAATTTCCATAAATTTTATTGATTCTACCTACTTTTATACTTGTGCACACTTTTTTTTTTTTTGCTGAAAATTAACTGCACAAAGCAGTGGATGGTCCGCACACAAAATATAAAAATTAGAGGGAACGTTGTTTGTAAGTCGTAAAATATTTTCGTTTAAAAATACATAAATTGCGAATACTAATTGTCCAAATCTGCTTCAATCATTGCTTCGATAAAAAAAACATAATTGCACATGATTTGCCTATCGCCATTAAGCCATAATCGGATATCACTTAAATGAACTTTATTGAATCAAATAGAAGCGTATTATAATTATTTTATTACGAAAATAAGACTAAATTGAAGAGTTGTATTTATTAATTATGTAACATATAATTTTATCATTAGGAAAAAACACGAAAATGATTTATGTTATTATATGTATATATATATAAATGTTTTTTTAATATAAATTATTCAATTGATTTATGATGTGAGATTAAAATCATTGTAATGTATACCAAAATTTTACCATAATAAGATTATTAAAATTATGTAATGATTTGACATTCAAATTATCTGATACTAAATTGTTGTTGTACTAAAACAAAACTATTTCAATGTTTATTTATATCACTTAAAAGTCATTGAAATTTACCCATGTAAAGCGGTAAGAAATCTGTTAACTTTACATAATAAGATATTAAAATATTCGTGTACCTTTTAAACTGCAGGATTAAATCTCTGCTTTGTAATTCAAATAAGTTTATTTATGGCTCTATTTGTTTTGAATAAATAACTTTCAATTATAGTTAAATAATAATGAATAGCTTTAAAATGATATGCACACTCACGTTGCAGTTATTTCATGAATTGTTAAGTTTTTCACCAGCAACCTGAGCTCGGAACAGCGATTACAATCCACCGAAGAATACCTCCAACTGCATTTACATACGTAATAGTACTAATAGTGGTGAATATTAATTCATTAACATAAACAGTTACATAATTATGTAAATTGGACGTATCATCGTATGTATATTTTTATAATCGTTCTGTGACGTTTGCTCAATGAATACGGCTTGAATTTATAACTACAAATGAAAACGAAAACAATGGAATTCAGAATGAAATGTATCTTATGAATTTTTCTCGTTTAATTACAACAGTTGTTTTAATTTTAATATTCAGCGGGAAAAAAACGCTTTATTTTGGTTATACTTAACGGAATCTAAATTCGTAATGAATTGGTAATGAAAATTCTATACAAGGTTGATAGGAAGTATTTTTTTTTTGCTAAAACAGTAAAATCATCATTTCTGTTTTAGATTTGTGAATCAATTTTTATTTAAGACTTTCCAGTGCAGTCAATTTATAGCTTGCCCGTACATATGCATCGTTTATCTTTTGGAAAGGCATACAAAATATGAGATGACTTTTTAATTATATGTTAGATGTGTTAAACATTTTAATTTTGTGTTATTTTAGAATCACTTTTGATGTAATTGGTAATTTCTTTTCAATGCCAATTGTTGTTTATAACTTTTCATTTTTGTGTAAATAGCATTGTTAAATTATATTTCTTACCAGTTGACAATGCTCGCGATGAGCGAAAACGGTCCTGACATTTTAAATAAAGTGGAACGAAGTACAAAGGAACATTGTGTTTTTACTAACATATAAATATGTTGGCTGGATAAAATATAACAAAAAAAATGGATGAGAGAAATATCAAACTACTGTTAATATAATGAATACCATTACCACATAGACTATACGATACTGCTTAAACGTGTTGATGTTTTAGGTGCCGTCTATCATTTCTAATATGCAGGATTTTTAATAGCTTTTTTTATCTTCTGACCCTTATTAGTATTGTTCAATCATTTTTAAAGATTGTTCGTCATGTTATATTTGAATTCGTGATGTTATATTATTTGTGATTTTTACCCCGCAAATAAATAATTAATATGTCCCAAATACCACGTGTTTTTTTAAGGAAATAATTTGGCCTAATATGCACTCGAATTCGATATTTTAAAAACATATATTGACTCAGTTTTGATGGTACTACACATATTCATGAAAATATTGCTTATATTCTATTGGATTTATTGATTTAAGTTTCTTGGACACTCGTGTCCGCTTGGGATTCAAGCAGTTAAGTACGTTTGTACATATAAATTATCACATGAAATTATCATTATCAACCAAGGTTTAAGTATCTTTATATACTTATTGTAATCCAGTTATAGTATCTGAGCATGTAATTTAGTAATTATTTTCTTTCAACAGTTTATTTCTTGATATAAGCATTAGCATCCATTTTCGTTTTACGGAAAAAAAACTGTTTGCTGTTAGTGTTTTGAAAATACTTGTGGAAATTTACAATGTTGCCGTTCGGAGATAATTTTTTTTTTCATCATCTAGTGGCGTGTTACGTTGGTATGTAGGTATGATAACACCAAGCCATTTTGTAGTCGTCGTCGGGTTCCCTTGACCCCGGCCCCTCTCTCGTGGGAACAAATAATAATCCCCGCATTAAACACACATAACGACGCAGCAACCGCTGAACGGGACGGGAGAGAAACAATGGATTTCTATGTGACTGGATTTTTAATTACTTGTCCCACCTCGCAGTGGTGTACCTCAAGTGTTTTCCACCACGCTAACTTACCTGATGGCATACCATCTATCGACATTAGATCTCCATTCATCCCTGAATTCAAATCATCTAAATTACAGGTTATTTGAATTCATTCAGAGTGCAGAAGCTCTTGCTTATTATCTTCTACCGTTAGCACTGTCAATCATAAGCGGTAAAGACTGCAGGTTACCTTAATAGTTGCCAAATAACTGAATAGTTCACCAAAGTCAGATAATTGTGACTCTGTGTTCAATCTCGCCGTAAACGTAATAACTAGTTCGTTGAGCGATTCAACAGAAAATTCAAACGAATCTAACATTGTGTGGTCTGTTGTTTTTTTTTGTAAAAAATATTTGTGTGTGTCATACAAAATAACATATATATTTTTTAATTTCAATGAACGTAAGAAAAAAAAAATACAAAAGTGGTTTTTTGCATTTGAATAAGCAAAAATACTAAATTTGCGCTGTATGTATTTTAGCGTTTGAAGATTTTAAAATTTTTAATAACAATACTATTGAGAATAATAATTGGTTCCAATTTTATTTTCGAACATTTTATAAAATTATATCGACTGTGGAGAGGAAAAAGAACGTAACCCTCAATTTTCCAAAACAACTTTTTTTTCGATAATCACAATGTATACAACTTGACACACATTCTATCAAAAGGATGGAAGCTGAAAATGCCGAATTAGTATCTAAATTTAGATTTGAATCGTTCAAATTATGTACACTCCAACAGATTTTGTCACTTACGACCCGGGTTTCGCCTTTCGGCATCTTCAGGCGTTCAAGTGCACGGATGAACTTGAACTGACGCTTAGTAAATGAGTGTTTCGTGTTTATATATTAAATAAATGTATCATATACATCATATACACGTATCGGATACATAAAAAGACTGAAATAAAGGTTTTTCCCAGACAATTTCCTTAATTAATATTAGATTATGTCAATTAAACACCAGTTTAGAAGTCTTCGTGCACTTCAAGGTTGTGTATAATTCATAATTTGCATATGTCACAAAATCATCAAAACACGTTTTTAGCGCCTCCTCTAAAATTTGATATGTGTGGGTTAAGTCGTTTTTCCTTTCCACAGTCGATATATTCATGTATTAGTAATATTATTATGATAAAGTAAATAAAGTCACAGTATTGAGTTTAAGTCCAATCACAACATACCTATAACACTTTTATGTATTCCTTAGATAAACTATTGTAGGTTTTCTTGCTTAGTGCTTTTCATATGATTTAGGCCATATTTTAAACTGCTACACTTTTAATATTTATCAATTTAGTTTGTCGAAATATTGGAAGCCACTGATAACACAACGTCGCTTCTTCAACCAGGTTGATGACTATAGAAAGACGTGGCAAGATATTGTGACGCCTGGTGGCCAAGGCTTAGTGGTTTTTAAATAAAATATTAAACAAAAGGCAAAAGGTTTAAACTTCGATAAATAAATGAAAAAATATTTAAAACGCAGTATAAGTAGCTCAAAACAAATGCCATAAGGTGGATTTATATTTAAACCATATTTATAGCACGTAATGGATAATTTGTGTTACTATAAACATAATAATTATAAAAATAGTACAAAATGAAAATCACGAGTCATACAATAAATTGAAAATATTATTTGAAGCGAAAATTTGATGGTTTGACAATTGCTGACAAATAAAATAACAATACTGTACCTGTGTTATCAAATACATAAAGAATTGTTAAAGAGAATTGCTGAAAAGCTATAGCAAAACACAAACGAATTAAACAAAATAATATTCATCTTTATAAGCATGTTACAAACATCAGGGGTGGGCTGAAGGGGGCTCGGAGGGGCTCACGCGAGCCCCTCGTTAAATTTTACTAAGGCCGGCGAGCCCTTTGTTAACTTAACAGAAAACAATATTATCAGATCAAATTAGTACATAACTGTTATTTCTGACATAAATATTATCTACGATAGCTTCAATATGCACAGTAGTACATTTTTAGACATTAATAAGTTAACATTGATAAGTTAACGGTAGATTACATATTTTTACATATCATAAGTATATTAAGTAACAATCTATTGCTTACTTTAATATATAACATATAATTGCATAGGAGTGATAAAAAATTCACTCTTTCCCGAGAACACCGATAATTGCTTTGAGATTAAGTGAGCCCCTTGTTAGCGTATTGGCAGCCCACCACTGACAAACATTGTACAATAATATGTAAAAAATCAATTTATGTGGATTCAATTCGAATTTTTCAGTTATTTTTTTGTTAAATATATAATAACATATTTCATTATAAAACTGAAAAAAATAGAAAGAATCAAAGGATGTTTACTGTTCATATAAACAAAACACACTTTGTGTACTAATTCCCAAAACTTTGAAAATTATGTGTTTATGATAAATCTGCCGTGTACTAAATTATGTATGTTACAATAGTTCTGAGTAAATTACATCAAATACAATGAAACCCCGAGTCTATGTTTTCCAAGGAACTGTAATAAAACAACGAATAATGCGTGAAATCTTCAAATAATATCAAAAAATGTTTAATTTTCAACTAACTTATTTATTTATTTCACTTGTTTTATTAAAAAATAAATATAAATTTATTCTTTAATTGCTTAACACATACTAAGTTTCCTATTTGTAGTTTGGCACTTAAATTTTGACAGGTACCCTTCAAACTTACGTACTTTTCTAAATTGACTTTTTTTGCTATGTAAATAAACGAAGATAGCGGGAACGGTAGATCGGGGTTTCACTGAAAAAAACGCGAGGCAAGACTATTTATGAAAAATATTCAACGAAAACATTTAAACGATAGATCGAGGAAAACGGTAAATCGGGGAACGGTGAATGCAAATGAAACTATTTTACATTGTTCTTGTGGATGTTTGGCCGGGACTATGAAAAATAAACGATCCATACGGGAAAATGAACATTGAAAGAACGTTAGATCGGGGTTCCAATGAACCATGAAACAATGGAACGTTCAAACATACTAAATATCTACATATTAATAGTCGATAAAATAATCGCAAATCACAAATATTTTCGTACTAATGTCCTCGGGTCTTTTTCTTCTTCTACGAAATATATTTGTTAGCGTACTTGAAAATTAGTTGAATAAAAAATATATTTTATATAATAGAGGTATATTTCTGATATATATAATAGAGGTCTATTTCTGCTACTACGAAAAATGATTGTTAGCAAACTTAAACATTATTCCAAAAATTAAATAATTTACAATTTAAATACTGCAGGGCTGTCGATATATGCCCCGAGATATATTTCTTTTACTTTAAGAATTTCTGGCTTATTCAATAAATAGGTTTGTAATTTATTTTTCACGCCAGTAAATTTTCTGACTACTTAAAAATGCAAGAAAAATCCCCCCGTTGAGGTCAACGGGCTTACAGCTAGTTATAATTATTGAAATATAGTTAGAAAAACAAAATTTGTCAGTGTCTAAAAAATATATTTTTTATAGTTTTAAAAATAACGTTTAAAACAAATTGTTATTTTTAACTTTACATTGTGATTGCCTTACCCTCATTTAAAATTACACCTAAAAAGATCAAACCTTCCAAAGCCGCTGAGGCATTTTTGACTTTACCGACAAGTGTTTCATATCTTTCAATCAATAAAGACTTGCCACAAAGTAAATATTTGTTAGATTTTATAAAAGTTTCAAAGTATGCCCTGTTCAAACAGCCGTCGGATAAACACTTATTGTCATTATCTGGCTGTGTCGGGTGGCAGTAGTTAATCTAAAATTCTGTGATTATTTGACACCACCGATTGACACAGGTGTTTTTGGTAATAAAATATGACGCGCCGTTGACATTAATTCACCTGGGTAACATCATTTGATGGAATAAGCTTCATTTGTTTTTTATTTGACATCCTGTAATAAATATCTTTATTATTATTTCACATTAAACCCACACGTTTTATAAAATACCTGATGTCAAGTTGTTAACTAAATAATTTGTAACAAATCAATTGTCATTTACTTGCATATTTATTATTTATTAATTACACATTGCGTTGCTGATAAAATACTGCCGTATCTCAGAAACCGTCAT
This sequence comes from Himalopsyche anomala, assembly GCA_031772345.1. NCBI lineage: Eukaryota > Metazoa > Arthropoda > Insecta > Trichoptera > Rhyacophilidae > Himalopsyche > Himalopsyche anomala. The sequence continues at coordinate 1,009,725 of CM062822.1, forward strand.
TTTACAAACCAATCATTTAACTTTTAGTAATACAATGATAAGGCAAGGATGTACGCATGTGATGTCTTGAATTCCCTCCTCCCACCCATCTTATTCTAAAAACGGGACGTAGCGAGAGCTAACCACTATTAATGTCTTAGCTTTATCCTTCTATTCCTATTCTCTTTGGAAAAAAAGTAACAAGCAGTTATCTTAGAAAAACTTATGTTAAAATAAATTTCATTATAATTCCGTTTGATTCACATTAGAAGCGGGCATGGCTTAAAAAAGTTCAATAAGTAGCAAACTAATCAGTAAAAAAATATTCCAAAAAATTCAATAATTAAAATGATAATAATTCCATAATATGCTATCTGCAAAAACACTTTATAAAAACGTGATCGTACTTAACTCTCGCGGCTCCGAGACTAGAAAAATACTTCTCATCCGATGGGGGTCGTTTAGGGACCCCAGTGGTTTCCTCATTATTGGCCTTATTCTTATGAATTAAAAAAATAAATAGTCTAAGGGCTTTTTAATAAATAATCATATTTTAAATTGCGCGTAAAAAAGACGTCATCCCAGCACACATATAAAATTGCAACTGACGAGTTTAGCCCAGCTATCTTACGAACGATTGCTTATCGCGGGCGCTTATCGTTTTATCGCGTATTTATATAAACTACAAAAGATCCAAAAAACTATGATATAAGAAAACCTTAATTATAAACATTGTATCACCCATATTAATATAGATATTTAAGAAAATGTGGGTATTGGGGTTACATTTCTTAGAACCGGAAAAGTTAATAAAAACGATTAATAATTTTACTACATGGCTTACTTTATCATTAAAAGTATCGTATAACCTATTTATACTGAAAAATAAGCGTTTTCTTTCAATAAAGAGAATAAAACCTACTTAAAATAATTTATTATTAAATACAAATCTGTCCCGCTAGAAAATATAAAGCTTACATATATTTTTATTTCCGTTATTCTCTTGAAAATCGTCGTATTTCATAAGACGTGACTAAATTAATCCTTTGATATTTTACCTAGCGTAATATTCATCGACGTGTAGTTAAAATCTACATTTGGTCAAGTGCAGAGTTGTAGCAAGGCACTTACTTGTTGGCGTCACTGAGTAGTGTGTAGTGGCAAGGTGAGGTGAGGTGAGGCGGCACCCGCTACTCTGAAAAATAATTGGATAGGAAAATTTGCAATTAAAATTAACGAGCTTGTTAAACGTGTTTCGTATAATTGCAGTGTTTTGATTTGTTTATTAGACGCGGCGCGGTGCGGAGGCTACTGTCGAGAGCTTACACTTGCACTTGGGCGGACTATACCTACTCTGATGTGTGATCTCGGCAGGACCGTAATTAGAAATAATCTTGCCATAATTTATTAGATAAAACCGTTAAGATGTATGTATGTTATTTTTTGCGCAAAAAAAAATGAAAATAAAGACTTGACGTAAGGTGATTGGGTTCCATGTTCACAAGTTACAATGTTTTAAACTCATAATTTCGATAAAATATTTTTTTCTAATGCAGTGCTATTTATAAAAATACAAAGCGAAATCAGTCCTGATCCTAATAAATTATTGTGAAATTAGTACAAAATAGTGTTTTTTATAACAATGTCTTTCCACCAAATGAACATCTTTAAAGTGATTTTACGGGTGATTTTTCCAGTAATTTCCGATTAACTTATATGTACTTTTGCTATCAGATTATTCTAGTAAGTAGATTAATAATTTACAGACTAATATTTTTCAACATCTCTGACTTCTTTTTTTCCTCCGATTTTTCCAAATATGACTCCGTAGAAAACACCCGACTCCAACATTACAGCCCAGGTCAAAACTAAGAAGCTGAAATGAATATCAACTTACTTCCGACGGATTTGGCGGTAACTTTGTGCAAGTTAATTTTAAGATAACTGAGATTATTTTACATACTGTGCTTATTCGTACTTAAAACATGCTTTGTGAAAGTAAGGTTGTCTGAGGATGTCTCTGAAAGAGGCGAAACACGTGTCACAAATAGTAGTCGGCGGGGGGGAGCGGCGGGGTGACGCGGGAGCATAGAGGGGCAGGGCGTCTCTCTGTAGGGCGCGGGTGGGGGCCGCGGGGCGTGTGGGGTGGGGGGGTATGGGGGGTACTAAAGCACGATAATCTTTTATCTAATATGAAATATCTGAACGTTATCCTTTATTTATTTTTTAGAAGTAAAAACCTTAATATATTATCGGATTTTTTACAGAAAACGCTGAATCAATTTGTAATTAATATTGAGTTTTATTTAAATAAAAAATATGTACATATATAATGTCGGCAGTTCGGTTCTGTTATCATAATGATTGCATTAATTTGCTCAGGATGCGTCGACTCGATTTCAAAGATAATGCATCATGTGAGAGGGCTTGAAAAAGCGTTCGTAGATACCTACTACTTAGTTGTATGACGTATCAACATAAAATGGGTTGTTCGCGAATAAATAATTAAGGCTCGCATCTTGTATGCGGATGAGGCGATGCGATATTTATGATGGACGAGAATGCGGCACGGTCTTTAAGCCGGTCTGAAATAATTGATACAAGCAATTAGAAGTGTAAGAGGTATTCATGACAAATCGTTTCGTAAACGATTTCAGAATGACAGCTTGATATTCGATCGGGTATCTAGTATCATTTCCATTTATGATTGCAGATTCTTATGCAGAGCCCATCCCTTTGAAACATTCACAATTATACAAGGAAAATTTATGTTAAGATTAATTTCCTTCATTAATTTAATGTGTTTTGAGGTTAATTGGAATGACCATGATTGGATATCGAGATTGAAATATACCTAAAAATTACATTAATTAACAACATTTATCTCCATAGTAATAAGGAGTTATTTTATTTATATACCACGTATGTTTTCGTATCTTTTCCGGTTCTAAGCTCAAGAAATGCGACCCCAATACCCACATTTTCTGAAATATCTACTTTAATATGGGTGATACAATGTTTATAATTAAGGTATTCTTATATCATAGTTTTTTTAACCTTTTGTCGTTTATATAAATACGCGATAACGCGATAACGAGATAAGCGCCCGCGATAAGCGATCGTTCGTAAGATAGCTGGGCTAAACGAGTCTGTTGCAATTTAATATGTGTGCTGGGATGACGTCTTTTTTACGCGTAGCTTAAAATATGTTTATTTATTAAAAAAAACACGGATTTTTATAAAAAAAAAATGTATGGGGAATGATGCAGAGAGATATTTTAAAGCCCTTAGACTATTTTTTTTTAAATTCATAATAATAAGGCCAAAAATGAGGAAAACACTGGGGTCCCTAAGCAACCCCCATCAGCAGAGAAGTATTTTTCTAGTCTCCGAGCCGCGAGAGGTATACAAGCATTCAAATATTATAATAATGTAACATAACCCTTTAAATAATTATGGCTATTAATAAACGATAGAACACTATATTGCAAGTTTTTGCCACAGTTATTTGTTAGGATCGGAATAGGTTTCGTTAATCACGAGCATGTTTAGCTAACATATACATAAATTGTTGGGTCGTATGGTGCAGCGATTAGCGTTGTTGGCATCCGTGCTGGATCTCGCGAGCTCGATTCTCAGTACGAAAAGCATTTTTTCGATCGATTTATCGATTTCTGTTTGAAAGCATGGGTGTTTGCGATCTTTAAAAACTCCCTCCCATCCTTCCGATCTTTCAATAACGAGACACGTAACAGCGTAGCGAAAGCGGTTAGTTAACCACTAGTCCTGTCTTAGCCTTATTCTTTTAGCCCTAGTACTCTCTTTGGAAAAAGAGGGGTTGAGCGGCTGAGTAACAAACAGTTTTCATAGTTTTTTTTTTGATATATATTATTTATTGTTTTTTATACTGTGTAAATATTGACGAAGACTAAGGTAAAAAGTTTTCATTTTGTACGATTAATCCTTTTCTTATACCAACTTAAAATGGTAATTTTGAAAACTAATTCTTAATACGATCATCATACTATACACGAAAGGTCGAGTTACAATTAGACGCTTCATTTAACATATTGAATTGTATAAATTGTTGTTAAAATTTATTTTAGTCATTAGAAATATTTATATTTGATTTCGAAATTCATCACCCAGTCATCATTTAGTCTATTACGAGTATTCTTTTATTATTAATTAAAATATTTCACTAAGTAACTAACAGACTAAGATTAAAGTAGGGAACTGTTTTGTAAAATATATCATTAGGCTATCATGATGGTTTCTATAAATACAATATAAATTGTAGTCTTGCGTTCAAATAATCTTTTATTCATTTAAAGTAAATTTAGTTGATCAGTTTTATCTTATACCCACACGGCTCTTAGGTGTGCTAGATTTCGAAACATGTTTAAGATATATACATACAATAAAATACAAGTAAATTATAAATATTATATAATTCGATGGAAAACTTGTAACATTGTCAATATAATATATTATATAAATATGTTTTGAGTGCCGACAAAAAGTGAAGCAGTCTATAACATATCGGAGACTATTTTTGAAATAATTCAAAGGGTTTTGTCTCGCAGGCGATAAATTCCAATAACAGGAATACCAAAACGGGAACGGCTATTGCCAAAGTTTTTAGTCTAACTTTGAAAACAATCTGAGAGACTTCAAACAGATATAACTTTTAAAATATTTTTCAATTATTGATTTATTAAACATTACAAAAATATATTTTCAGTAGACGCTGTTTTAAAAATGGTTTGAGTTATATATATCGTCCTCATTCACGATAAAAACTTACGTCAGAAACATTACTTTTGAGTTCATCGATATAAAACAAAATTGTGTGACTCACATTCGTTAAATAATTTATGTCAAAATATTTGAGAAATATTCTATTTAAATTATCATATTTTCAGTAAACTTTCTACTTTTGGAAGTGGCTTTATTTAAAACGCTTATTAATCAATCAAAATCAGCTGTTTTTCTTGGTTCTACAGTCCAGGGTGATCCTTGGCTGCTTCAATCAATCTACTCTAACTCATTTCTTTGTCCTCATATGCCAGTCGTTGGCCTCCAGCACTCGCGGGTTCTGTAACACCTCATCCTTCCAGCGAAATCGCGATTTTTCAACGCTTTATCTTCATTTATTGGTATTAAACGTTCATCCATACCTGATATGTTCGGCCCAGCGTATTCGCTGAGTTTTAACAAATTTAATAATGTCTGGTTCAACCAAACTTAAAATCCCACTTAAATAACTATTGTATAAGTAAAGGCAGAAAATTGTGTCTAGGATAAGATTAGCAGTAAGCTGATGAACTGGCTTTCTATATTTAGATTGGTGGGAAGAAATTTAAGATTCGAATTAATCCATTAATCAAATAGGTCCGTACTGGTTGATAGTCAACCTGGTGGACACCCTTACGGTTAACCACGGCGTTGCCCACTCAGGTGCATACTCAGATCTGTGAAGATTATTAAAGAAAATACATGCAAATGTGTGAATAAAACATAACTTTATATATATATATATTTGTCGGGCCCATGTCGTAGCGGTGGGTCACGGATTCGAGTCCTAGTACGAACAGAATTTTTTCAATCGATTTCTGTTCGAAGACATGAGTGCTTGTGATGTCTGAAAATTTCTTCCCACCCATCCGATCCTCAAATTACGGGGCGTTACGAGAGCGATAAGTTTGCCACTAGTTTTGACCAACCCTTATAATTTTATCTCTTCTACTCTCTTTGAAAAAAGAGAAGGTGGTCGATTAAATAACAAACAGTTCTCGTAAAAAAAATCCTGTTTGATAGAATGTTGGAATTTTCAGGAGGCTATATGCCTCCAAATTTAGAGTGGACATGGATTAGAAAAAAAGTATATGTTTACTTTAATTTTATAAATTTACGCCATTTTATAACTGTCACTGGTATTGTGCGCAAGAGTTTGACTGACAGTCACATCATCAATGCTCTGCTGGAATCTGTTGGGTGAAGCTAGCTGGCGCAGCAGCCATCGACCAGTCCAGTCCAGTCAACTTCAGTCTCCGCTAACATGTCGCGACCACATTTTACAAATAAAATAAAAAATCATCTCGATGTCATAAGACAGGGCGTGTCAATGTATTTATTTTGATAAAATAACATTTTTTTTATTATTTATGTCATTAAAGAAAAATCAAAGAGTTTAAAATCATCTAAATATATGTGTTTTTTACAAATTTAAATATAAATATCAATACTAATCAATTTATAGAATCAATGGCTTAGTGTCAAGATGCTGTAACTAAAAAAAATGTCGAAAATGAGTTAAGAACGCTCTTGGCTCTACAATTTTGAAATCATGTAAAATGTAACATTTTACAGCCAATTGCGTTATTTACTCATTTTTGACATTTTGGCAGTTACAACTTACAACATCTTGACACAAAGCCATCGATATTGTCATTTTTATTAATCATTTTTATGATAAAACTGCTGTAAACCATTAATTCAACATATTGTTTGCCAAAACTGTCATAATAATGACCAACAGTTAATATCTCTCATTATGCCGGGTTTTCTGAGACAGAGTAGGTGAGTTTTTGGGTATCAAATGTATGGAGCTTTAAGTACCAGGACACGTTAGCGTCAAAGTTCTTTGAGTCTCCTTCATCGCTGATGTTTTGAAAAGTTGTATTCATTTACCATCGTTGTAGACGGAAGGGCGTGATCGTTTCAGAGGTAAGAAACCCGTTGTTGGACGATATTATATAAATATCCGTAAATTTACACAAAAAAATCTTTTTATCTAAATATTATATTATTACTTTCAGTACAACAATAAATACGTGACGTTAACTCAATTAAAACTTAAGTAGTAGTAATACAGATTTCATAAACTGTTAAAATTGCTATAAATTTAATCGACCTTGTCTACAAAAAAGGTATTATAATTGCTAATGAGCATAATTGTATGAATATATATATTTGCATTCAATAATATATGAATCCATTCAGTGGCGTAGCAAAAAGAGTGCCCCGGGTGGCATGTTTTTAGGACGGCATTTTCAAAAATAAATACAATATTTTTCGATAAATTATATTTATACGTAAAAAAATAAGCCAATTGTAGTAAAAACTCGTGGTTCATAGATAAAAAATAGTAAAAGTGATTTAAAAACAAAATTAGAGGAAATATGAGGGGCGGCAAGTTTAAGGACCCCTTCCTGCACCACTGGATCTATTGCGATAAATAATGTTTTTATATGATCCAAGGTTCAATGAAAATCACTATGTGCATTATAATTCCGTAGTTATTATTTAAGAAAAAAGGCAGAATCTTTCCAGAAATATAACGATCTCATTAAACAAATATTCTCAAATAAAATAATAAAAAACTTACTATGAAGAAATAAAGATATATTCAAATTTTGGTTCTTACGTGTATTGTAAATTGATATCAAATTAAAAATGTGTCAAAAAATAAATTGATCTCCTTTAACTTCTTCGCAAATGTAAATTCTCGGCATATTGTGCGAATTTTATTATAAATTTTATTTCAATGAAGTTATTAAGCGGTTTTTACGATTACGGCTCGCCATTTTAGTGTCTCTATTGGAAAGAAAAACGAAAGCAGACCAAAGAGATCGAATCGAATCGAATCGGAGATGCCACATTTCCAGGAATACATATTCAATACATTTTTTGTGATGACTCTACTAGTGGATACCAACTTGGTGCGGTTTGCATTTCGATCAAACTTTTTGTAAAATATTTCATTTTGGTATTGCAGTTAAATGTGAACGAACACATTGTATGAATTTTGATCTTTAAAATAACTAACAATTAGTTTATTTGTATCACCTTAAATACCCACAAACACAATATTAAACGCTTTTAAAATATTCACAAAACAATTATTTTTTAATTGATATCTGTTATATATGATGACATTATATTTTGTTCGTATATGATTTTACAATTGTATTATAACTCTACATATTCCTGTTCAAAATATTACAAAATCATCATGAAAAATATTTTTTTGTAGTGCTCATAATGACCAAATTGATATTGTATATATCTTTTGAAACAAGATAAAAAAATATATCAATGCATATAGTTTATACATGAATTGTGAACAATTGGTTTTAGTTAGTTTTGACAACACACTATCTTACACTAAAGTCACACTAAATTCTATCAACAATACATATCGACTGTGGAAAGGAAAAAGGACGTATCCAAACATAGCAAATTTTTCAGGAGGCACGAAAAACGTGTTTTGATGATTTTGGGCCATATGAAAATTATGAAATGTACACAACCTTGAAGTGCGTGAAGACTTATAAGCTGGTGTTTAATTAACATAATCTAATATAAGTTTAAGAAATTGCCCGAGAAAAACCATTTTTTCAGTCTTTTTTCTTGGTTTAAATTTTCACAAGCTCATCTTTTTTCAAACTTAAAAGCTAAATTAAGAAAATGATTCGGAATTTCCAGCTTATATCCTTTTGATAGAACGTGTATCAAGTTAGATACATTGTGATTATGCCAAAGCCATTCAAAATATCTGAATAAATTCATAAAACAACGACATTTTAATATGAAATATTTGAAACAAAATATGAATTATTATTATGTCTATACTCAACTTATTTTTTCAATGGATTCGGCGGTATTTTCAAGTTTATTTTTAAAATCAAATTTATTTTTTTATTATTTCTATCAAATGGTTATAGCTTAAACACATACATATTAAATAAATTACTTGATGGAACGTTTCCGTTTATTCATTACAGATGGAAAAATGTTTCAAAAATCACTTCTTAAATTATTAATGGCCAATTTTAGTGCATAATTTATTATTTTTTTCGAGTATTTTTACAATTTATATATACAGCAAGTTTGTATAAGAGTATATTTACATTTTTGATTTATTAATTGCAGTAAAAAGCTGTTGCAGCAAGTGAAATTAATTATTTATTTCTAGTAGTCATAAACGAGTTTTCTTGATTTGGTATATGGAATACTTGCCATTTTCACGACCGCCTTCTCATGTCACTACTTAATTCTACTCATACTTTATACTTATTTGTACTGGCGTCGAGTGAGGAATATAACTGCACTATAAAATCAAGTTAATACAAAATGCTTGATAGAATTTATCGAATTCTTTATTGACGTTGATCAAACAGGGCTGACTTAAGTCGTTACATATTAAAGTATAATTCCGTCGAATACATTATCTTTTCAAATATTATTCAACACAATACAACATTTTAAATTTTCTATATAATTTTTGAAGTAGATATAGTTTTTAAAATACATTTCTATGACATTGTAATATTGATTTTTTCAGCGGTAAACACTGTTGTTGTTTATGCCAGTTATATTTTTTATTTATTAAATTTTCAATGGTTTTTAACTAGCTTATTTTTACTTTTTTATAATTAAACTTACTGATATAAGATTACTATTGATTTATTGAAAAAATCAGAGAGTGAAAGTGATTTAATTTTATCAGCTATTTTTGTCAAGAAAAGATTATTGTAGTGTATATATATCATGTATGTAAATAACGATTACTAAAACTGCTCATTTATATATTTGTAAAATCACGGAAAGACACTGGACGATTTTAAAAGATTGTAAAAAATTGTGTAAAAGAAAACAATGTATTCATTGATATACCATCTTTATGCTTTTAAGTTAACTATCATTTTAGCCAATCATTTTCTTGTGTAAAATAACCCTAGTCAGATCATAAGGAAAATACTCACTATTAATTAACTATATGTAAATAACTAAAAAGTGTTTTTTTTGCGAAATATACTTTCTTGAAATAACTCAATAATTATGTGCGACTTGACATGATGAAGTTTTATGTCACTAAATTAATTAAAGAAAAATCTTCTTCAGAAATACCGTTAAAGATTTAAAAATGCAGCGCTAATATGAAACAATTTGTTTTTGCATGTTATTCCTACAGAAGATTAAACAAATAAAAAAACTTTTTAGTATTGCTAATAATTAAATTAGTAGTCTCAAACATATTCCGTTTGAAAGATATGTACTCACTGACTTAAGTAATAGAGGCCAAATAACGTACATGCCTACATTTTTTCAATAGAAATAGATCCTTGAGTTGGATATCTTGGCGTATTTATGTTTCCCTGGTAGCAACTCGCGTCATTTAGTAAGCCAATCACGTAAAAGTGTCACAGATTCTTGAAGCCATAACATGATCACGAGCCAGACCACGATGAGCTCTAGGGGCACTGATGCCAAAGAGCATTTTCCTTAGAATTAGCGGCGCATTTTTTTCGTTAAAAGGAATTTATCGATGTATTTATAAATCGTTTTTCCGACCTCGATTGTTAGCGTCCATTCAGTAACTGGAATGATGGAAGCATATGTGTCGTGTAATCTCATGTTAATTTTAAATTACTTACTGTACAAAAAACAGTTATAAAAATGTCTGACTTCGGTCTCATTAACTAATAAATTGTTACTTCTTATCAAAGAGTCTTGTTTATGAGGCGTTTTATAGAACTTAATATGATTTAGTTTTTCAAATAATTGATTCAATTTATAGAGCAATAGAAAATGTAAATTAATTTAACTTTTTACGCAATTTCACTTTACATAAAACAATCTAAATAATCAATGAAAATATTCATTAAATTGCGTTCCGTCAATGTCAAACCAATTTGAAAGTATTTTAATAAATGTTTTGTGGATTATATGTATTTCAAAATTTGTGATTCATTTTTAATACTAAATAATTGAAATCGAATAGTTTATTTATCAAATACTAAATCTGCATACATCACATGTCTTTATTTTTTAATACGAGAAATCGTTCTAAATATATAGTTGGTTATTTTACCCCAAGCCTTTAGACCAGTGATCGGCAACCTATTACTCGTGGATAAATGAATTACACACCACAACATATTGAATTACCCGCCAAAAAACGATAAATCAACTACTTTCCAAAAAAAAAACAAAATTCAAGGAAACCACTAATAAAATATTAAATTATACGCAAATATTGCATAAATATGCAAATATACGAACTATATTATAAAAATTTAAGAAACAATTGTTTGAAGCTTTTACCCAATAACCAATTAAATTTCTTATGATAGATTTTTTTTACCCAGTATTTAAAAAGGTTGGCGACCACTGCTTTAGACTATTTATTAATTCTTAAACATATCTTGCAGTCAACTAAAATTGAACGAAAAAAAAGCATAAATAATATTCACATAACATCAGACGCTTTGTATAAAACTTAATTTAATAACTTTACTATAAGCTAATTATAAAACAATATCTCGTATTCCAAAATACTTAAATATTACAGAGAACGAAAAAATCTCTACAGCCTATTACCATTTAATAAATTTTGTACTGTTGTTATATTTTATTTTTAAAAAATATCTTTAATTAACCGGACATAAATTTATACAATAATTACATTTGTTATGTATATATGGAAAAAAGATATTGCTTCGATAAAAGTAACAAGTCAATTAATAGTATTTTTTCAAGTTGGTAAACATGTGGCTAAAATTATTTTTATGATGCTAAATTGTGTTTTTTTTTATCGCAAAGCTAAATATATATATATATGTAAAACAATTTAAGCTAAGCAGTGGGATTCAAGGTATTCTTACAGTTTTACACTCATGGAGTAACGAAGTATTTCAACGAATCATCGGCTATGAATTTAAGTCATTTTATAGCAGTAATTATTGTTTGACTATTGATTTTAATTCAGCTCTCATTTTTTTTTAAATTAATATATTATGTATTATTTATTGTGATTGTGTCAATAACAAGACAAAAATGAATCTTTATTAGCTACAAATTTGAAGTATTTCAAATTTACTGTTACTTTTATTGAACACCGGACAGGAAAAAAATAATTTTAAATTATAACACCTGTTATATGAACGCCTGACAAAAATGTTTATACAATAGTGGAAAAGGACATAAATTGTACCATAAATTATTGTCAATGTTGAATGAATGCCACAAAATCGTCAACTGAGATTTATTATGTGTAAATAATGGCGGCATTTCACGATGTCAATTGTTTCATCCGATGCTAAGCTGCACGTAGGGTATTCTTTGCCAGTCTAATTATTATTCCGTTCACTTATATTGTAGTGTTTCGTAGAAAGTATTTGATTCACTAACTGTTTTTTTTTATATAAATAATACATAGCAATTGACCATCATTCAGTAACCAACGCAGAACGTCTGTCTTATCTTAATCTTGAAAATTTGACATTTTTTTTTTCAAATTCATTTTAAATTTGTATTCAAGTCCATCGTAGTTATAGAATGTGTTCTACCCACCCAAGATGAAACCGCAATCTTGAAATATCGTTTTACATACAATTAATCTTTGAATATCGGATTCGTGCAATATTTTCGTGACATAGTATTACGTAAGGTACATTTTACAAGAAAAGAATTATGATTTAAGCGTTGTATAGAAAAATCACTCCATTGTAAAAATGTTATTAATTTCTTTAACTGTTATAAATCTATGTCTTCTCCCAATGTGAAGTATTTGTTCTAACAGAGATTCTCAATAGAAGTTTTTCTACGAGAACTGTTTTTTACTTAGTCGCTCAACCTCTCTTTTTAAAGAGAGTAGTAAGGGTAGAAAGATAGGACTAGGGCAGGACTAGTGGTTAACTAATCACATTCATTAAGCCCAGATATTAAAGGGAGGGAGGAATTTAGACATCACAAACACCCGTGCCTTTGAACAGAAACCGATAAATTTATCGAAAATATTCCGTTCGTACTGGGACTCGAACCCGTGAGATCCGGCACGGAAGCCAACAAGGCTAACCGCTACGCCATAGACCCGACAATTTTGAGTCTTTTATTATTATTTTTGGTGTCTGGCGATATAATTATATTTAAAAGCATGGCAAGTAAATATTAAACATCAAATAATTTGAAAACAAAATATATAAACAAATTACTGCTACCAAAAGTACATACATACATACGTTGCTAGCTGTAATAAATCAATGCTGCTTTGTACATTTAGCCTTCGTGAACGGAAAATTCCGTTGCAACTTGTCCATGGTTCATATTGGCATAAAAACGTTTTTTGCTGAGTGCAAATTTCATAACAGATTCACGATCGAATATCGATTCGTGTTTTTTACAATGCGCAATCATATTTTGACATCAGCTTTTGTTCTTCTAGATACTACTTGAAACTCTCTCAGTGGCATTTGAAATATAATGAATAAAATTATGTCTAAAAAAATATTTCATCAAAAAAACTTTTCTCATTCAACAGTATACAAGAATAAGGCAAGGGTAATATAATTTAGAACGAAAGAACGGTTGAAAGGAATTTTAGTAATCCATGTATTTGAAAACCAATCCACAAGTTAACTGAAAAGTTAATTTATGAATGTTTTCTTCTGTGACTCAAACCTACGAACACCGGAATAGGAACCAACAACGCTAACCACTCGGCGTTAAGCCAATGAATAATTACCAAACATGATTAAAGTAAAACTGGTTAATATTAACAAAATTTTGTCAAATGCCGAACTGTTGTAATAAATTCATTCTCTAATTAATATTTAACACATTTGCACATCGTATTATTTTCTCACAAAAGCAAAAAATGTTATCCTCTTGTTGAGTGGCTTACCTAAGTGAGGTTTTATCATACTCGATCGGTTTGTCATAAATTATAAACATTCATAATATATTATTTTTAATCACTTTTAAAAATCAGTCCCGTGCAGTTCTGCTCGGGCCATGAATGTGAGGGGTAGACTCCTTTTTTTCTGTCGATAACGTTGTGGAAGGCGACCATTAAACGTTGGCTGCATATACACAACGGGTGGTGGTGGAAAATCAACTTGTTTCACTGTCAATGCTAAGCGGAACTGCAATGCATTTAAAAATAATATAAATCTCAATATAAAATAATATAACTTAGATTATTCCACGTATTGTGTTACAAAATGTGACACGTGTTTCGCCTCTTTCAGAGACATCCTCATTCGTATTTAAGCAAACATTTTCAAAAGTAGTTGTCTGAGGATGCCTATGAAAGAGGCGAAACACGTGTCACATTTTGTAACACAATACATGGAAAAATCTAAGTTATTTTATTTTATATTAAAATGAACTTTTACAAAGTTACCGACGAATCCATCGAAAATATAAATCTCTTTTGTACTTATCCCACAATCAATGTATTATGATCAAGACTAGTATCTTTTATCACGAGCATTTAAAACTGATCTAAGATAATTGAAAGTTTTGATTTCTTATCATTTTAGTGTTACTTATTTTTATTTTTTGTTATTATCCATATTTTGTTCACATTTCTATTGCAATTTTTTGTTACACTCATTAGTCTAATTTGATTTTTGTATAAATAGTTATGCATCAATACATATGTGGACTAATTGAAAATTCTGATGATGACTGAAACCGGTGTTGATTCTAATAAATCAATTGTAGGATAATTACGACGGAGTATTTTATTATTTATAAAGATAGTTTTCAAAATGTTGAAAGTTTTCGTTGCCTGTTTAGTTTCCAATTCTTCCAGTCTTCCACTAACTCTAATGCGATCCTTTAATGCTTAATTCCACCATTACATTCTTACAAAATGTGATCGAACAACCAGTAGAAATGCATATTATGTTTAATAATGGATAACAAATACTTTTTTTAGATAATTGATTAATATCGATTTGTGATGCTTTATACCCTTTATAAAACCACAACATCAAATTCGAATCATTCAAATTTTGTTCCCTATTTTAAAATGAACGCTTACGTTACAACTAGGGCTTCCAATTAACCGGACTTAAGCACTAACCGGTTTTCGGTTTTTTTCTGACAAATAAACCGGGTAACCGGTTTTAACCGAAATATCATGTATATTGATTAGGTAGGTATGCAAACAAATACATATTTGGCATAACAGCTAATACTCCAATTTCAAACAAAAAAAAACGATATTTATCTTAATGGGACTCTAGTTACCAACCTGTTTGCCATGGCAAAATAGCGTCACTAGAACTTGAAACATAAAACTAGAACACAAAAGGCAATATTTGTAACAATTACTATGATATGTGAAAAAATATTTTATGATAAAAAATATACGTCAAATAAAAAAAATAAAGCTTGATTATAAAACTCATGGACAACTTTGAAACAGAAGTAGATTATTCTAAAAAATGTATATCTATACATGTTTGTTGTATTTTGTGAATTGTTCTATATTACGTAGTAAATTCATTGTAAAACATTTTTCTTTTTGTAAAAAACAATGAAAAACAAGAAAAAAGAATTTTCGATAGAAAACGTTTAACCGAGTGAAATAATCCGGTTTTCGGGTTTTTTAAAAACACGCGATAAACCGGTTAACCGGTTTCGGTTTAAACCGGCTTGAAAGCCCTAGTTACAACCGTTACGTTTTTTCTTTTCGTCATTTTCAGGCGTTGAAATACACGGATAAACTTATCTAGTTTTATGTGTAGTTTGAATTTATTTTTACACTTGAATTCCTGAAAAATTCGAAAGGTAAAGCCAGGTTCATTGGCAACAAAACGTAAGGAAATGAAATAATTTAAAAAAAATGTATGTTAAAACAAAAATACCGTGTGATGTGTTTGTGGCACAGCTAGTCTCGTAACCTTTTCTCTTAATTAACAAAATAATTATTTGATGATGCTAACAAACTCTTGCTTATTACAATACCGTCAAAAAAAACATTTATTAAATGTGTAAGTATTTCGACATTAAATCTTTCATAATTTCGCATTGAAACACACGTGATCTTCAACGAATTACTTAATTGATTTGTAAACGTAGACGTCAATATTAGACTATGAGGTGCTGCTTAATAAATTTGTCATGAAACTCCCATAGTTCATTTTCAATAAATCAACAATATTGAATGCACTCTAGATCATTATAACGAGCTCGTTACCTTAGAGGTGTTGTTTTCTATACATTTTCCCTCATTCTGTATGACGTTAAGTGACGCGTCACGTCCGAAGCGTGAATGCAAATTTCCCAGTTTGGTACGCCAGTGGTTCTGGATTTTCCATCGTTGTGACGACACAGTCTGCCAAACTTATTCATCAATACTAAATTTAGCTCAAATCAACTCTCACTTAATATTTATTTCACTATTTGAACGCGTTGCTAACCTATAAATTCCGCCGAATATATTGTGAATTTTCAGTATGATATCTATTTAGACATATTTTATAATAAATGAATACTAAGAAGTGAATCTTACAAACGGTCTACACCAGGCGTGAGGAACCTGCGGCGTTTTGGCTACTCTGGCGCGGCCTTCTAGCCAATTCTGTAATTCTGTAAATTTTTGTAAATTTGTAAATCCCTAAGATTTTTGATGAAAAATTCCTGTAAGACCTTAAAAAAAATGTCTCACGCTGATAATTTTGGGAAATCCGCAAATTTCTGGGCTTTAGAAATTGGCATGAAATTGTTTCCGGCCAAAATTCCCTAGTCAATATTTACTGCAGCCTTATGTCGAATCAGAAAAATTAATGCGGCCTTTTGAAAAGAAAAGGTTCCCCACCACTGGTATTTTCATTGTTTGTGATTATTTAAATATTTTAATTGTTTGACGTTATTTTATGTATGAGTAGAAAAAAATGTTTATAACCGGTTTTTAGTAAGTTATATTCATCATGTTTATATTCCTCTGAGCTGAATTTTCATTGAAAATAAATTGATGATGGGTTTGAATACTTTAAATGATTACGCTGGGAAAATTTTTTCATACATCCTAACGATAACCCTCGTGTGCTTCTATAAAACACAGAAAAAATAGATACATATTGTCTGGAACATTGTTTTAAAACATACAACATGTACCAACTTTTAACTAGTTCAGATGATTTAAAAAACAGTCGAAAAGTCGTCCGGCAAGATCCACTGAATATTTGAGCAGCGTTTTGTAAAAACGGGAACCGGGCTGGCGAGCGAGGCGGTCGCGGGGGTCCTGGCCCCCAGAATGACAGGCCTGTCTGCTGCCACAATGCCGCTGAAGATTTACGACCGGGATCAAACAAAATGCATCGGAATGCATCGATCCATCGATCGGCGCAGACGGACATATGATAACCTACCTTTGGGTATGCGAAACTAACTGTGAGCGTGAGCCAAATCAATATGCAGGGAATTATAATGACTGTGGTCTATTTCAAGCCCCGTTGAATCAGAATAGGTATCTCTTCAAAAGTTCAAATATGCAACGCCAATTCCATACTTATTCATTCTAAAGAAAATTCACTAAATATATAAGACACTTTAAGGCCTTTACTATCAATTCTTGGTGAAAATGTATTATATTAAAACCAAAATCTATATTGTCCATAATAAATATTTTAGAACATTTTATTTTAGACAATAAATACTTGATTGAATGCCACATTGACCGGCCGCCACTGAATTAGAACCTATTACATTTTTAATCAGTACATTTAAATAAACAGTGAGGTGAACAAATAAATTCATGAAGGATGATGATCTACATCAGGGTTTTTTAAACGGGATTCCTATAGAGCAGCGTGTTCCAAGGAGGCCACGAACAGAATTTCCGAAATCCCAAATTTATAAATTCCAAGGATTTTGAATTTGAAATCCTTGGAAGAGCTAAAAAAAAGGTCCCGAGCTGGTTTTTTGAGCAAATCAAAAAATCATTGAAATTCGAAGACAAAACAATGGTGTGGTAGCCACAGAAAAATAAAGCCACGCAAAAGGGGCCACGGGCCCAAAAAGGTTGAGAAACTCTGAAACTTTACAAAAAAATATATATTCTCATTAGTGTAACTAAGAATTTCACAACCCAACAATGTGGATGAGCCTAGGGTAAATATATAATATACCGTTAGCGTAAAATAAACATAAACATAATAAACACTTCTTTCTCTTAAATAATAACGACACCAACATCATATTTTACCATCGATTTTACGATTTTTTTCTTTGATAAGAAGTAGTACTTGGAACTTTTTATTTTGAATTTTGTGGTCTAGATAGGTTCTATCACAAACCACTAACATAAACCAAATAGCAGTTCTACTTTTTTCTCTTTTTTTTACCATGTCCATTCCTAATTGTCCACTCAGTTGCTCAACCTCCCTTTTTTCAAAGAGAGTAGGAATAGAAGGATAGGGCTATGACAGGACTAGTGGTAAGCTAATCACTTATGATACGCCCTGTTTATAAGATAGGATGGGTGGGAGAGGGGAAATCAAGACATCACATACATCCATGCCTTCGAACAGAAATTCATAAATCGATTGAAAAATCAATTTATAAAACTGTTCGTACTAGGATTCAAACCCGTGATCACCGTAACCGAAGCCAATGATGTTGACCATTTGACCACATAGGTGGCTATAGAGGGGTTAAAATATGAAATAAAAAAAATCACAGACTATTATAGTGTATTGAATCTAAGTCGCTACACATTTGAACACTGTCTAACGTGGGTACGGTTTTGACAGGCAGTAAAAATGTTTATTCACGTCACTGCAGAGTAATTGAATCAAAATGGATTTTTTTTAAACATTTCCTTTCAAGCATTGCAGTGGTACATTATTTAATAAACGGAAAATGGCGTCGAGTTATCACGATAACACCCGGCCACATCCGTGCTTCACGCGATCCCATAATGGCGCATAATCTCGGCCGAAACAAAGAGCACGGCTGGCCGCGTCAAAGGTTGCAATCTCCGGCCCGCCCGCCCGGTGCACGAAAACCAATATTTGCGGACCCCGTAAACGGCGTAGCCAAACAGCAATACTTCCGAAGCCTGCAACTTGCGCCTTCCACGTGTATAATCAGCGTAAGCGGCGAAGAGTCGGAGTCGTGGAGATGCTACGGTGAAAGCCTTTCATTATTGCACGCCTCGTAATTCGGAGGATGTCTGTGAACCTGTGAACTAAAAACAAAACATATCTAAGACTAACATTTCTTCTTTTCTTTACCTATCATTTGAAGCAACGTTTCTCACGCTATTCGATGTTTTTCGCGATATCCACTCCCGAAGTTAATTATATGAAATTTGTAATTTATTTCCCTTGAAAAGGTCACAAGTTATTACTGCATTTATTTTTTACATCTAGCCATCGGTTAAATCCCACCTCCTTAAATATCGATGGCTTAGTGTCAAGATGTTGTTACTACCAAAATGTCGAAAATGAGTAAAGAACGCAGTTAGCTGTAAAATGTTACATTTTATATAATTTCAAAATTTTGTATGGCAATTCTATTTCAAATCAGGGAGAAATTTTTCAGCCAATTTCTAGATACAGCTCTGATATCATTTCAAATTGTAGCCCTCGCATCTCTAGTAATGATTGGTAGAAGGGGGGGGCGGCACAATACCCGCGCGTTCCCACTTTGGGCTTTTGTAATCTGAAACCGGCTCTGTCGGCACTTGCGCCATTTTCAGCTTTCTCGCATTATAAGGGCCTTTTCGCGGCTACATGAGAAGGGGGCCATTTTCGCAATAATTAATTATTATTGCTATTATTAAATCGAATTACTTTGCATACCACATCTGGAGATTGTTTTTTTGTTATGTTATGGATATCATAAGTATATTCGTCGCAACATGGACCAATTGGAACCGCAATGAATCGTTTTCACGAAACTTTTTTTTACGAGAACTCATTGTAAGTCATTCGCTTAACTGCTCTCTTCGGAGAGTGTAAAGAGAGGAAGATGAAGCTATAAACGAATAGTATTAAATTTGTATCTATTCCACGTATGAATAGTATCCATTGCGGGATTTGGACCCGTGACTTTGCAAAGAGAAAAATATTAAATTAAAATCACAACACATATTTCAATCCCCTTACAAATTTGGATTTGTTGTATTTTTTATTCTCAAATTTGATCTCAATAATGAATGTTAAAAATCCGGTAGCAATGTCAACAATATGATAAGACTAAATTAATTGTTTGTTTGTACTTCACTTATCAATAAAATAGTTATAAATAAAGATTTAGATTTAATACTGAATATGCTAAGTGGAATTTCAAAATTTAATTTGAATCGTTAAAATTATGTACCCTTTCACACGTTTTGTAACTAACGACCCAGGTTTCGCCTTTCGGCATCTTCGGGCATTCAGTTCAAGTACATCCGTAAGCGAAAGTGAAGCCCGGATAGTCGGTGAGAAAACGTGTGAAAGTGTACACAATTTCTACGATTAAAATTTAATAATATAGCTATTTATACTTTTAATAATTTCAAACATTTACCGAACTTCAGCTCAGTCGCTTAACTCGGTGGCTGCCACAGACGAGATATCTCGTAAAATTGTTCGTAGTGAACACGCCAGAGATGAGTTTTCTCGTCTATATTTAATTAAATGAATAGTTACAAACTATAGCTGGCGTGATAGGTAATTACTATTAATTATCTACGGCAGCTAAAAGGCTAAGAGCCTAGTAACCATGAAAGAAAGAAACATGTTTTTCCGATAATTGTAGCATACTTCCGGCAGGCGTCGCCACAGCAAACAGTACCTATCGAAAAGGACAACGGAAGGAGTGTGACGTCATGACAGTTGAGTTGACAGGTTTTGACATTTCGCTACACAGGGGTTCCGGTTCGGAGTTGAAGGGTTTCCGTAAGTAGCAAAACAATGCCAGATTAATACCAAGTGATAGAAAACACACGGAAAGTATTTAGGGACTCTTTGTGTTATGTTATCGCAATAACGAGGACTAGCCATAATGATTTTTTTTTCAAAAATATCACATTGCTTAAAAATAAAAATGCCATAAACTAAAAAAGTCGTGGTTGGAATAAGTCGACCTACGGGCTCGAATCCAAGTAAGAACATTTTCATATTTTTTTGTTATCAATCAATTTATCAATTTACAGATTTATGTTCGAAGGCATATTCATTAGTCTTATATAACATATCGACTTTTGAAAGGAAAAAGGACGTAACCCACAGTTTTTTCAATACAGTTTTTTTCGATAATCACAATGAACCAAACTTGATACACGTTCTATTAAAAGGATGTATGCTGCAAATGCCGAATTAGTATCTAAATTTAGCTTTTAAGTTTGAAAAAAATAAGCTTGTGAAAATTAAAACCAAGAAAAAAGACTGAAAGAAAGGTTTTTTCCTAGTCAATTTCTTTAATTAATATTATATTATGTCAATTAAATACCAGTTTAGAAGTCTCCGTGCATGTCAAGGTTGTGTATAGTTCATAATTTGCATAGGGCCCAAAATCATCGAAATGTTTTTTGTGCCTCCTGATTACGTTCTTTTTCCTTTCCACAGTCGATATATATTTGTCGCCCGCTGTGGTCTTGTTGGTTACAGCTTGCTCCACCGATCAGGTGGGTCTGGGTTCGATTCCCGGTAAGGTTAATATCAAATTGGATTTTTTCAATTTTAAATTGATATCTAAGACATGGGTGTTCGTGAAGTTAATTCTCCTTAAGTTAATCTCATGTGACTTATGACTAAAATTATCATCGAGTATATGATCTTTCAAATTCAAAATATTTGACGCTTTGGCGTAAGCTGTAATGTCAAATATTTAATATATATGTGGAGCATATAGCCTCCTTATGGAGGTAGGAATGTTTTTTTTTTATCTTAACAGAAGTTTTTCTACAAAACTGTAGTTCAACCTCACTTTTTTTTCAAAGTGAGTATTAGGGAAAGAAGGATAGGGCTAGAACAGGACTAGTGGTTGACTAATCGCTATTGCTACACCCATTTATTAAAGAATCAGAAGGATGGAAGGAGAGGAAATAATCTGAATTGACATCACAAACACCCAGTCTTCGATCACAACTTTGAATTGAATAATTCTCAAATACACTGTGATCTTACGGGAGTTGAACCCAGACCTGCGTGATCGGTAGAGCAAGCTCTAACCAACTGAGTTACAGCAGGAAACTAATATTACATGAAATTATCTCGATAGTAAAAACGGGTTGTAGCGCAGTACTAGTGATTAGCTAACCACTAGTACTGCGTTAGTTTCCGTTCCGTTTATCCATATATTTTTTTAGTCGTTTAAGCAGTTTTTGTTAAAAAAAACTCATATCGAGGTAAGCTTCATTAATAATAGTATATAATATGCTTATTATTGGGAGTGGGTATGATTAAAAAAGTCTCGCATGGAAACAAATAAAAAAATAATATATTTCCAAAATGTATTGCCTAGCACACCAACAAAAATCTATTACTTAAAATATATAAAATATATTATTTTATATAATATGGCTGATAACTATTTCAACTTACGCTCTCTAAAATAATATTTTTAGAACTGAAATTCTTTGATATTTTTCACCTGATTACAATGGATGTCTACCAAATTAATAATAATTGAATCAATTTACTATACTTCTCTCCTAAAAACCGTAGTCAATGAGTACCACCTACTCACAATATTTTCAAATCACTCATATTTTACTAATTACTAGCCTTCATAACGTCATAGTATTCGCTACATAGAATAAATAAAAAAGCAATTTGAACGAACCATAAGTTTAATTCAAAGCATCCCTTGAGAATAAATTAAATTTAAAAAATGAATGAGTGCTATACAATAAAGTGACAAATGATTTTTATAAACTCGGCTTAATGATAAAGAAGATAAGGGTAGTTATCATAAGGGAACGATTATCAGATACGCACGGAGGTAATGAATTGATAGGGTTGTTAACACTCGCCGGGCTGTTTTTTTTATTTAATTTAGAAATGCATTTTTTTTACCATGTCCTCCTCCAATGTGGAGCATATGGACACCTAATGGAGTTTACCTCAACAGAAGTGTTTTCTACGAGAACTGCTTGTAACTCAGTTGCTCAACCTCTCTTTTTCTAAAGAGGGTAGGAATAGAAGGATAAGACTAGGGTAGGAGGTTAGCTAATCGCTCTCGTTACGCCCCATTTATAGGATAGAAAGGATGGGAGGGGAGAATTCAAGACATCACATACAACTATGTATTCGAACAGAAATTTATAAATCGATTGAAAAATCAATTTATAAAACTGTCCGTACTAGGATTTTAACCCGTGACCTCCGTAACCCGAGCCAAAGACGTTGACCACTCGACCACACACGCAGCTGATAAATTTTATTACCCAATCAACAGAATAGTCGCTTTGAATAGTGATTTAGGAAATGTTTTTTTAATTCTCATAAAATAATATACAGAGGTTACGTAGCAACTAGTCCTCTCCTTGTTTTATACTTGTATACTCCATGTCTAAAAAAAATGCTTAACAACTGATCACTCCAGAAAATAGCCCTTAATAATGTACACTCCACATAGAAGCGTATATCATTTAAAGAAAAGAATTACATGTGTATTTGGACTTTTGAACTTTTACCCCCGATTAAGTATGTTTAAATGTTTTCTTTTAGATTGAAGATTTACTTATTTTTATTTGTACAAAAGCGTAATTTACTTTTTACTTTAATTGTGTAAACACAAAAATTTATAAAACTTTTTCAAGTTCAAGTTGTGAAAACCATTGTACATTTTATCTGTCTCGTTGACGTCACGCCTCCCCCTCTTCGATACATGCGCCTGGGGAGTTGTTCGCAGAATTGCAGGGGATAACGAGGTGAGTTGAGACACTAATTGGATTCCCTGGCAAATTTGTTTGCGGCAGTAGGATTGTTGCTATCTCCTTGGGGATGAATAGTTCGGGGGATTTATACGTGATGTGATCTTTTAATGAATTCTATGAAAATAATGACAAGGCGTTGGGACACATTTACATTGGGGTAAGGCAGAGTGTATGGTGAAGTGAAAATTGATTTAGTGATATTATGTTTGATAGTCATTTCTACATGAGAAGTATAGGATTTTATGTGACATGCAGTTCGGTGAAAAGCGTAGGAGAGGGCTGGAGGAGGCTCGGAAAGGATCGGGCAACACCATTGTTAAGTTTAACTTATTAAATTAAAAAATATGTATTCTTAGATCAACTTTAATTCCAGTGTATGGTATCGTCCATCGGGTAATATCCATGGAATATACTCGCGGAAACTGAGGGATGCTGGCATGTCATGGGAGGAAGCAAAGCAATTAGCGGAAGACAGGGAAACATGGAGGTTTCGCGTGGCGGTCATATGCTTCACATAGGAGCGAATATGTTCAAAGAAGAAGAAGAATGGTTTGAATGTTTTATTAAACAAAAACTGCGTTGCCTCTGGGAATTTATTGTAAAATACTTTTATTTCGGGTGCATAATAAAAGAGACTCGCTGTTTTTTTTTTAAATATGCCATGATTTAAGTACTTTACGTAAAATTCGATTGCTTTTGTAATTAGTGTGTATATGAGTGATAAACAAATTCACCCCTTCCTCTCAGATTAAACGAGTCTCTTGTAAACATATTGCAGCCGGGCTGTGGTGAGGTTTATATAGACTGATATATGATTATCGAATTAATTCGGACCGATTATTTTTGACGATATGGAATATAAAAATTGTTTTATTTTTCGTCCAATCTAATATCTATTAAGGTTATGTCTAAATAACTTAGTTTAGAACCAACTATTTGACATTAATGTTATTAAAAAATTGACAGAGGAATAAAAAAAACCTACCTCCTATATAAATTATAGTAATATTTAAATATTTGATATATTAGAGCTAATACCAATGTGCCAAATATCTTGTAGTTGAAAGAGCATACGAGAGAAACTCGATGAGAATTTTTAAGTCATTAGAGGATTGACACCACAAACAACCACGACTTAGATCATAAATTAAAATTGAAAAAAAACTAAATTTCGATATACCAACTAACACAGCGGGCGCTTGAACCCACGAGATCAGCCAATAGAACCCAACGACTTTGACCACTGCACTACGGATCCGACACGTTGTTTTATACCCACATTTAATTTAAGTATAATTAGAATAACTTGTTACACTTCTCGGGATTAAATTTTTAAAATCTCGGTAACGCAGACATTCCGAGATTACAATTGTGGGGTTATAATGCGAAACGTACTATTTCCAAAATGAGCGATATTGAGTAAGGTATGCAGGTAGGATTGCCGCCTGTGTGGTCGAGTGGTCAACATCGTTGGCTACCGCTACAGAGGGCACGGGTTCGAATCCCAGTACGGGCAGTTTTTATAATTGATTTTTCAATCGATTTATGAATTTCTGTCCAATGGCATGGATGTATGTGATGTCTTGAATTCCCCCCTCCCACCCATCCTATCCTATAAACGGGACGTATCGAGAGCGATTAGCTAACCACTAGTCCTGTCCTAGCCCTTTCCTTCTATTCCTACTCTCTTTGGAAAAAGAGAGGTTGAGCAACTGAGTAACAAGCAGTTCTCGTAGAAACTTTTCTGTTGAGATAAACTCCATTAGGAGTCCATATGCTCCATATTGGGAGCGGACATGTAAAAAAAAAATGCAGGTAGGGTAATTCAAGCTAAGGAATCGACCGATCATATTAGTTTTAATATAAAATGTCTATAAGACTGTCGCAGCGGTGGCTGCCAATATGTTAACAAGAGGCATCTTAATCTTAAAGCAATTATCGGCGTTCTGGGGAAAGAGTGAATTTTTTTATCACTCCTATTCAATTATATGCAATATTTAAATAATCAATCGATTAATACTTCATACATTTATATTATGTAAAAATATTCAATTTACCGTAAACTTATCAATGTAAATGATTGGAAAATGTACTGCAAGTCAAAAATTGCAGTTATTTACTAATTTGATCTGAGAATATTGTTTTCTCTTAAATTAACAAGGGGCTCGCCGGCCATAGTAAAATTTAACATGGGGCTCGCGCGAACCCCTCCGAGCCCCCTCCAGCCCACCTCTGGACTGTCGCCTTCAAATTGGAAATCATATTTTTATGCAAATGTTATTTTGTTTGTGTATTCGTTATAGTATTTGACATCTACTGAAAAGTTTGAGTTTTGGATTATAACCCGACAATTTGCAAAACCATGTAGAGGTGGATTTTTAAATAATTTAAAAATCTGTAAATTCCAACAGATGTCATGAAAGATAAGACGAGTGCCCAACAGCTTCCGTCAAAGCG